>SEYY01016255.1:0-11356 GCA_009176605.1 Armadillidium nasatum
AAAATTTCTAATCTTTTCCTAATCTGAGCATTCATCACCATATCTCACAAACATAATTGCATATGGTAGACACATACTCTCAAACATTCTTACTTATTTCTTTATTTCTTCCCATCCATCCCTCCTTTTCCCTCCACTAACATACCCAGGTATTTAAACTCTTCTACCTCCTCAAATTTCTCTCCTCCCACCTCGACACCCTCCCATTCCTCAACTCGTGCTGCCTCATTCCTGCCCCAAATCCTCATCACCTTACTTTTTGATGAGTTTACCCTTAATCCCTTCGACACACATTCCCTAACAAACTACTTCACCAACATACTCAATTTCTACCCAGATTCTGCAACTAACAACATATCATCCGCAAACAACAAGACACTTACCTAACTTCATTTCAGGTTTTTGTTTTATAACAGCTGTTATAGATGATCAAAGTTCATGCATTATATCTTTCAATTATTATGTCATATCGCAAACTATATTGTGTTTCTACTTTTCATTAATAGCATTTTGTTTGTCACTTCTTCACCTAACACTGACGATTCCATTATTCTTTTTCCATTGAAAGGAGTCTCATTCTGTTTCAAGAAGTTTCTTCTGAAAGGATGGTCTTGGAACAACTGACACCCAATTTTTCAAGAATTTCTAATTCTAGGCGAAGAGGGCTTTGGTATTTTCTATGCCCCATCTTATCTACTCAACATAATCTTATGCTGAAGCAAATTCTTAATACTCTTAATAATCATAATATTCTAGTAGTTTTATTTTCCGAAACCATTTTCGGAGAGATCAGATCTCTCTCACTATTCAAGATTCTAAGATGTAAATGTACAAAGGCATCCTTCTCATTATAGGACAAATGCTTGCTCTATGTATAGTTGTTTGTCCTTCTGTAAAGTATGCTCGAATATTGTTGAAGTTCTGCACATATAACTCATTTTCGAAGAGTGGATTCAAAGTCTTTTCGTCTTTATGAATATTTATATAAACAGTGAGTCTCACAAATATCATCTCTTTATAGTCGACAACCTGTTGAATCACTGTTCCTATACTCTTAAATAAAGAGATATCATGCAACTTACCAATAAGCACAGTTTCATTCTTTCACTGTCAAATCTAAAACTTCAGATTTTATCAGTATCCATGCTCACATGAACATTACTTTTAGAGTATGGAATTTAAAGGAATTACCGATTTCCTCAACCTCGTATATCTTAATTTTAAGCCCTTCAATTGCAGTGTATTGGAAGAAATTGCGTAGAGATGATTTGGGTAAAAGAACGGCAAACGCCACATTTCTGCCCAATTATATATATATATATATATATATATATATATATATATATATATATATATATATATATATATATATATATATATATATATATATATATATATATATATATATATTTTTTTATTTTAAAATTTTATATTTATTTATATGATATATTATTATTTTATTATATTTAAATATATTATATTATTATATTATATATATATATATATATATATATATATATATATATATATATATATATATATATATATATATATATATATATATATATATATATATATATTATTATATTACTTACTTGAATTATCGAAGCTAACTAAAAATTTGCTGAAATCGAAAAAGCAGAGTCCGTAGATTTTTACGAGCTTAATTTGAAAATTGAAAATTGTAAATTGCAATATTTCACACAAAACTTGTGTGAAAAATACCTAAATGAGTTAAATATCTACATACCATTTTTTCACTGATAATGATAGAGAACATGAAAATATTTAAGAATTTAATAAAATTGATTTATGGCGACATGCAAAATGTCGCGGTGTTTCGCCTCCTGTCTTGTCGACGCAGGTGTGTATCGCTATTCCTGTAGCGGAAACGTAAGTAAGCTATACACACACGCGTTTAAAACACTACGATGTCTCCCATCTACCATTTAATTTTCTTTTCGCTTGGTTTCCGAAACCTTCATCACATGGTTTCAATCTTATGTTGTTTCGGTTGTCGAATGATTAATTGATAATGTTGCTTTAAGATGGTGTCTTACTCTCCTATTCCCTGGAAACATGTCTAAAATCCATGTATGATGGTTCAAAGATTTTATTTATGTATGTCCCCATCGAGTGAGAAATATACATAAATTTGCCACCTTTTTTTGACATGACATAAGTTTGAATCCGTGTGATGATGATGTCGGACCATTTGATCAGAAATTTAAGATGGTAAATGGTAGACATCGTAGTGCTTTGATTCACGTGCGTGTATGTTTGCACGCTCATGTATGAGAAGTAGAAGAGCCTTATTCGCTTCTACATGAATCAGTGTGTCAGCCCTAAAATAAAGATACATTTATAATAAATAAGTTTTTTCTATAAAAGGTTTTAAATTTTTTTTTAAAAGATAAAATAATTTATTATTGGTAGGATTGAAAATAAATTTTAAAGATGGAAGCAATGCGATCAAGATGTACTTGTGTGTGTGCGCAAAATCTTGAGATGGTGTGCTTGCGACAAGAGAGTCTCATGTTCCTAAGTGAGGGGATCAGGTTAAGGGATCAGCACTCTCGGCAGGTGGGGTAGGGGCGAGGAGGTGTCGAGAGTACGATCCTTCAACCTGATCCCCTCACATGGGACCATGAGATTCCCCTGTCGCATGCACATCATCTCAAGATTTTGCACACACCTACACATACATCTTGGTCTCGTTGCTTCTCTTCTGCGTGCCCCCTCGGTGAAATAATTCCTGTTCTTTCCTAAATACAGCTATTTTATTTCGATAGACGAATGAATAATTGATAATGCTGCTTTAAGCTAGTGTCTTACCCTTCTATTCTTTGGAAGCATGCCTAAAATCTTTGTATGATGGTTCAAAGATGTTATCTATGTACGTTCCTGAGTCCGTTGAGTGTGAAATATACATAAATGTGATACCTTCTTTTAACATAAGCTTGAAACCATGTGATGAAGGTTTCGAAAACCACGTGATAAAAAAATTAAATGGTAGATAGGAGACATCGTAGTGTTTTGAAACACGTGTGTGTGCGTGTGTATGTGTGTGTCCATGCAAGTATGGGTGTAGAAGAGCTCTTATACGCTTGTGCATGAATTAGTGTGTTAGCTATAAAATATCTTTAAGCAAATATAAAGATTGAAATAGGAATAAAAAGAACAGCTTGAAAGATGCATTAAAATGTAATGTGAAAGAAGTTTTAAAAGAATTAAAAAGAAAAGTCATCTCTTGAAAAGAAATATAGAAAAATGTAATATGGAATAATGGTAAAAATAACAGTTTGAATGAAAATTGGGTAAATATCCAAGAACTTGGGCATTGCATTAAAGAAATAGTCATGAAACGAAAATTTTATGATGTGATATTATGTAAATGCTGTCTTCATTCGCATAATATCCAAATTATGGTTTTGATTTATTATGTAATAAGAATTTTATTATAAATACATTAAGTATTGTTATAGAATGACGTTGTAGATATTAAACAAATGGAATACGTATGATAAACACACGGTTATTCGGAGAATGTAAATATATCTGGCCAAAAACATGAAATATAGGGATTTGTAGGGATACGTAGTGTTCAATCATGTGGCTATGACTTCATAGACAAATGGTATCCTTTAGAACTTTGGTTATAGTGAGTTAAAGTAAATAAGTATGTAAATGCAGTGAGTCAAAACCTGAAATATCAGGAATTGATTGAAATACAGCTAGCCACGCGGCTATGACGTCATAGACCAAATGAATATTCTGTGCTAACATTCAGTAAATTTAAAAGCATGTTAAATATTGGGGGGAATATAGATCCAATGACTAACTTAGTTAAGAAAAATAAAATAGTTCCACGGTATATATTTCAGGTTAGTACTTGAAAGCAATACCCTCAAAGGAAGAGGTATGACGACACATGAATTTATGGTGGTGATGATACAAACATAAACTCATATGAATATAATAAACAAAATGTATGACGTCGCAATATTTACATTCGAATTGGAAAATATGATGATGATGATAGGTATAATGATAAAAAGTTTGGTGAGCTATAGTGAATTAAGATATATTTTGAAAGAATTAGTTAAGAAAAGTATATAAGGCTCTTTAAATTACACGTTAGAGAGATGATGAAATGTGATTGACCATGTTTAAGTGATAAAGGTTTGGTAGTATAGGGAAATTAAGGTAAATGACGAGATGAATATGTAATTAACTACATGTTAATATTTATAAATTGCGAGTTATAGAGCTGTCAGTATGTCTTTGATCATGTTATAATGATAAAAATTTAGTGAACAATAGTGAGTTAAGATATATTTTGTGAGGATTAGATAAGGAATGCATGTAAAGACCTATAAATTAAATGTTAGAGAGCTGATGATTTGTGCTTGGTCTTGCATAAATGTTAAAAGACAGGTAGTATATGGAGACTAAGTTATATGTTGGAGGGTGGGTTTAGGTATAAATTGTATTTTAAGTTACAGTATATAAAGTGTGTATTAAAGAGAGAACAGTATATCTTTGATCATATCTTTACGAATTTGTTTTGTTGAATGTACCGAATTAAGTTATTTTTCTGAGTTTATAATGAATATTAATGTAAAGATCTATAATTTTTATGCTAGATAGATAAAGGAGTGACTCTGCTCATGCCTTGGTGTTAAAGTTAAGTCATTTGAAATTCAAATTCAAATTAATTAAAATTCAATTCAAATTAAATGTTGAATAGTATTGAGGTGAAAAATAAATGAAAGTTCTATGACTCGCATACCAGATAGATACGAGGATGACTTTGTTCGTACATTTAATAAAAAAGTTAGATTAAATACAAAGATTTAAGTTGTATGTTGGAGGGATTAGGGTATGAAGTGCGTATAAAGGATCAGTAGCTGCTGTGTTAGAGGGAAATTGGCATATCTTTGATCAAGTTTTAATGATAGAAAGTTAAATGGGTTATTGAATAATAAGACATATGATGAAAGATTTACATAAGAAATGTGTGTGATCCTCTATGAATTGTATGTTAGAGAGAGGAAGACATCTGTTCGAAGTGATTAAATTCAGGTAATATACAATACTTACGTTATACGTTGGAGGGTGGTTTTGGGTGAAAATATATGCAATTACAATAAAATATAAGTTAAGGAGATGGCTGCATGTCTTTGATCATACTTTATTGATGAAAAGTTTAACGTGCTATAGTGAATTATGTTGAAAGAATTAGATTGGAAATGCATGTAATATCCTATAAATTGTATGTTGGAGAGTGGATAACATGAGTTTGGTTATGTAGAAGTATTTAAATTAAGACTATATGCGGAGATTAAGATTTAGATTGAAGGAGATAGGGAATGAAATGTGTGACAGAGAGATGTCTTTGACCATGCATAAGTGTTAAAAAGTTAGATTGTATATTGAAATTAAAGTAAATGTAGTGGAACTTTGGGTTAGAAATGTATATGAAGGATCAATTAATTATATATTATATATGTGGCCATGGAGATTCAAATTATATATTGAATAGTTTTGATTGAACAATGAGTGTTAAGTTCTGTAATTTGTATGCCAGATAGATACTAAAATGCTTTTGTTCACGCGTTAGTGCTAAAAGATAGTTTAATGTTTAGATTTATGACGAATGCTAAGAGACTTAAAGCAGAAACCTACATAGTGTCTATGTTAAGTGTCGTAGAAATGCCTGAATACGGTGAGAGAGCATGAAAACAGTGTAAATAAAGACTTTCAGTTTGCGTTTGGGAGATATTTATGAGACAAATATATTTAGAGGGACAGTTAATAGCTTTATATGAGTGTGATATGATTGTTAGAAGTAATATACATGAATTTTGTTGTGAAATGTCAAGTATATCAGTGTATGTAATGTTAAAATTTTAAACTAACTGTTCTTAGATGGTTACAATTGCTGTGTATTCAAATGTGATTGGGTGACTGAGTTTGTGGCCATCACTGAGTCCTTATACGTATTACGTACTTTACTACGTGCATGAGTGAAGAAGTAGAAAAATTCAAAGTCTTGCGATTAGGTTGACGGATGGAATTGGTTACCATGACAATTTCATGAACGCAGGCAGCATAGTGATGTCTTCCTTGAAGTTACGTGTGCGTGGGTGTGCGTATGTGTGTGTGTGCCTGGGAGAAGAAGAACGTATAAAAGAATAAAAAGAATAAAAATTAAAATAAAAAAGAAAAAAAAGAAAAATAAATAAGAAATATGAAAAGAAAAATTAAAATAAAAATAAAAAAAAAAAAAAAAAAAAAAAAAAAAAATATATATATATATATATATATATATATATATATATATATATATATATATATATATATATATATATATATATATATATATATATATATATATATATATATATATATATATATATATATAAACTTGAAATAATCAAAATACTTACAGTAAAAACTTAAAAACATAAAATAAAAATAAAAAACATTAAAATTTCAAATGACATTAAAAAGAATAAAGATTACAGATGAATTGTTGTCTAAACAATGAGTTACTTAGTAGAAGAAGCAATGAGTTGCTATATCAACGCATCATGTTTGAAACATACTATCAAATGATTATAATATTTTTTAATGAAATACAGTGAGGGGCCGAAACTTAAAAAGGAGAAAAGAGGTAGCTCCTGAAGCAACTGAGGGTCTGGATATGTGAAAATACAAAGGCTGAGAGGAGATCAAATGTGAAGGTATAGGGATCTTAAAATGGAAAAAGTCAGAGTAGGCGTAGATGATGAAGTTGGGATATACAAAAGAAAAAGTATGGAGATCTTAAAATGGAAAAGGTTGGAATCGTGGAAAGATATAAAGTTTTTAAGAAAAATGGAGAAGGTTGGCATCCTGAGAAATATATTGAGTGGATGTATACATGTTTTTGTTTGTGTGGATGATTGAGTGGATGTATAATTATATATATGTATCTGGGTAATTGTACATGAGTGTGAGCGAATGTATGTGTATATGTATGTATTTGAGTATATGTGTCTGTGCGAATATATTACATTTAAAAATTATTGCATTTAAAAATTAAGAAAATATGAATAGAAAAGGAAAATTACGAATTATTTTAGTTATAGCTTTGTAAAGAAAACAGGTACAAGTTTAGAATATATTTAAAAACATGATGGAATGACTCTGCTCACTCAATAGGGATAAAGTTAAGTCATGCTTGGATAATAAAATTAAATGTTGAGTAGTTTCGAGGAGAAAAATAAATGAAAAGTTCTATGACTCCCTTACCAGATAGATACGTGAATTTTTTTGTACGAACATTTAATACAAAAGTTAGATTAAATACAGAGATTTAAGTTATATGTTGGAGAGGATTAGGGTATGAAGTGTGTATAAAGGATCAATAGATGCTGTGTTAGAGGAAAATAGGCATATCTTTGATCAAGTTTTAATGATGGAAAGTTAAATGGGTTATTGAAAATAAGATAAATGATGAAAGATTTAGATAAGAAATGTATGTGATCCTCTATGAACTGTATGTTAGAGAGATGATGCCTTCTGTTCGAAGTGTCTAAAGTCAGGTAGTATGCAGTACTTAAGTCCCATCTTGGAGGGAATAGGGGATGAAATGTGTGTCAAGTTCTATAAATTGCGTGTTAATAGAGATGCCTGTATATCTTTGTCCTCACCTATGTGAAAAATTTAAGTTGAATATGAAGAATTAAGTTAAATGGATATGAGTTTATGTTGAATGTTAATATTAAGTAGTTCAATTCATGTCTTTGTTCATATCTTAATGATAAAGTAGAGTTATTCGTGGAGAGTCAAATTAAATGTCGAATAATTTTTGAAGTGAATAGTGAATGAAAAGTTCTATGACTTGCGTACCAGATAGATACGAGGGTGATTTTGTTTATGCAATAGATACAAAAGGCAAGTTAAATGCAGGGATTTAAGTTATATATTGACAAGTTTGGGGTGAAATATATGTAAGTACAATAAAATATAAGTTAAAGAGATGACTGTTTGTCTTTGATCATACTTTATTGATAAAAATTCTAGCTTACTATGATGAATTAAGATATACATTGAAAGGGTTAGATAAGAAATGCATGTAATTTCCTACAAATTGTATGTTGGAGCATAGATAACATGTGTTAGGTTATGTTGAAGTATAAAAAGCAAGACTATATAAGGAGAATAAGATTAAGGTTGGTGGGGATAGGGAATGAAATGTGTGCCAGAGAGACACCTTTGGTCATACTTTATTGATAAAAATTCTAGCTTACTATGATGAATTAGGATATACATTGAAAGAGTTAGATAAGAAATGCATGTAATTTCCTATAAATTGTATGTTGGAGCGTGGATAAAATGTATTTGGTTATGTTTAAGAATAAAATCAAGACTATATAAGGAGAATAAGATTTAGGCTGATGGGGATAGGGAATAAAATGTTTGCCAGAGAGATGACTTTGGTCATGTATAAGTGTTATAAAGTTAGATGGCTCATTGAGTTTAAAAGTAAATGTAGTGGAACTTTGGGCTAGAAATGTATATGAAGGAACAATTAATTATATGCTGCATAGGTGACCATGGTGATTCAAATTATATAGTGAATAGTTTTGATTGAACAATGAGTGTTAAGTTCTGTAATTTGAATGTCAGAAAGATACTAACATGCCTTTGTTCATGCATTAGTGATAAAATATAGTTTAATGTTTAGATTTATGGTGCATGCTGAGAGACTTAGAGCAGAAACCTGCACAGTGTCTTTGATATGCGTATGAAAGTCGTAATAGAGCATGAATACAGTGTAAATAAAAACTTTTAGTTTGCGTTAAGGAGATATTTTGCGGGACAAATATATTTAGAGGGTATGTTAATAGCTTTAAAAGAGTGTGATATGTTTGTTAGAAGTAATATACATGAACTTTATTTTGATATGTCAAGTATATCAGTGTATGTAATGTTAAAATTTTAAACTAATGTTCTTAGATAGATACAATTGCTGTGTATGCATGCAATTGTGTTTAGATGTGTGTGATCATCGCTGAGTCCTTATACGATCCTTACTTTGTGCACAAGCGACGAAGTATAAAAATTTTAAAGTCATACGAATAGGATGACGGATGGAATTGGTTTATCATGACAATTTAATGAATGCAGGTAGCATAGTGGTGTGTGTGTTTGTGTGTGTGAGGGAGAAGAAGAACGTGGAAAAGAAAAAGAAGAATAAAAATTAAAAGAAAAAGAAAAAGAAAATAAAAGAAATAAGAAATATGAAAAGAAAAAGGAAAATATATAGAATTAAAACAAACTTGAATTACTTACAGTGAAAAAAATTAAAAACTTATAAAATTTCAAATAAAAAAAGAAAACAAGACTTGAGTACTTACAGTAAAATTTTAAAAACTTATAAAATAAAATGAAAAACAATAAAATTTCAAATGAAGCATTAAAGATTACAGAAAAATTGTTGCTTAATCATCGTCCCATACTGTCAGATGCTTATAATTTTTATGAAATAAAGTATCTATTATGATGCCAAAGAATTGAAACTACATTACTAAAAATAGTGTCAGATAAGTTAGGGGGAAGTTCATAATGAATGAAAAGTGAAGGAACCAAACTTAAAAAGTTAAGTCGTGAAGCATCTGAGGGTCTGAAAAATACAAAGGTTGAGAAGAATGAAGGTATAGGGTTCTTAAAAGGCTTGAGTACGCAAAGATGATGGAGTTGAGATATACAAAAGAGAAAGTAAGAATCGTGAAAAGGTAGAAAAGCTTAAGAAAAATGGTATTCTGAAAAAATATCGAATGGCTAATATATGTTTTGTTTGTGTGGATGCTTGAGTAGATGTATAATTATATATATATATATATATATATATATATATATATATATATATATATATATATATATATATATATATATATATATATATATATATATATATATATATATATATATATATATATATATATATATATATATATATATATATATACTATATATATATATATATATATATATATATATATATATATTTATTATGTGTGCATATGTATAATATGTATATGTATATGTATATATATATATATATATATATATATATATATATATATATATATATATATATATATATATATATATATATATATATATATATATATATATATATATATAAATAATTGAGTTTGTCTGTGTGTGTGCATGGTGTTTTGGTATTTTATGTGTGTGTATGAATATACTGTAATGTATTGCATTTAAAAAATTAAGAAACTATTAATAGGAAAGGAAAATTACGAATTATTTTAGTTATAGGTTTGTAAAGAAAATGGGTGTTAGTTTAGAATATATTAAATAATGTGTAATAAAAATATACGTATAATGAAGTAAAATGTATATGCAAAGAATGTAAATTGGAATAAAATGGAATAAATAAATGATAGAAAAATTTGGAAATTTAAAAATTTTGTAAAATTGATGTAGATGACTTAAAAAGAGCAATTACGCTTTTATAATGGTAAGTTCTCGTTGGTTCAGTGGACAACGTCGTGGAAATCTATTCGCGAAGTTAGACGTTCGAGAATGCTTTTCTGCCAAAATTTGAGAGACTGTTTGGTAAAGTGATGTAAAGAGTTTATGAGAGAGAAAGTCTACGGAGATGGCGTGTATTATTTTCATCAAAATTCGAGACGCGCAGCCTTTCGAGGTACCTCCGAGTTCCAAAACCCTTCTACGAGGGGGAATCCGCTCCCTCCTCTTCAGGAACCTCCGAGTTCCAAAACCTTTCAATGAGGAGGAACTCCGTTCCCCCTTTTCAGGAACCTCCGTGTTCCGAAACCTTTTTGTGAGGGGGACTCCATTCCCCCCATTCAGGAACCTCCGTGTTCCGAAAACCCTTGCAGGATGTTGCAGTTACTCTGGTTCGATTCTTAGGTGATTCGTTTCTGTGAAATTCCGTTCTAAAAGCGTTCAGAAAAGAGCTTGAGGGGTGAATTCCTTCCTAATTCCGATCAAAAAGGCCTCAGAAAGGTGCCTGAGATCGACTTCCGGTCTAATTCCGGTCAAAAAGCCTCAGGAAAGAAGCTGAGATCGGCTTCCGGTCTAGATTTCGTTAAGCATAATCTGGGTCGATCTCGGGGATATATATATATATATATATATATATATATATATATATATATATATATATATATATATATATATATATATATATATATATATATATATATATATATATATATATATATATATATATTATATATATATATATATATATATATATATATATATATATATATATATATATATATATATATATATATATATATATTAT
>SEYY01016258.1:0-17213 GCA_009176605.1 Armadillidium nasatum
ATGGGACAATTAATCATCATTATCATCTACAAAATTCAAAATTGGCATATTTTTCTCAATCATCATTAGTTTTCTGCCAGTTATTCTTCAGATTAATTTACATATACTGGCTTGTAAATATCTCTGCTCCACCCTCCTCTATTGAGTGTGAAAGGCTGTTAAGTAGTGGGGCCAAACATAAACAAAATCGACAACAAGACAAAATCGAATTACCACAGAAACTGGAGAAAAGATTATGTTTCTTCCTCACAATTTAAGAGCTCTAAATTTACAATATTAGAAATTTGCATGTCTGTCCATGTTCTCACATATTAAAATTTTTCAAATAAATTTTCTGAAGATACTATTATACTATATATTAAAATTACATGTATTTACATATTTGAATAAAGGATAAAGAAAAGAATTTAACTCTTCCTCATTTTAAAATTAAATTTATTAAAAAATTTTAAAACATACTTTTTCAATTTCATTATCATTGTCAAATTTTCTATAATCATCACTGTCATTGTCAAAATATTCATAATCATTCTATCCCTAATATCTTTTTATGGAATGGACTCTATTGATAAAATATTTTCTTTTTCTATACCCTTTATTGTGTACTACGGTTTTTCTGATCCAAATTTCAGATTTGTATTTAAGCAATTCATGAAGCTGTACATTTATTTACTTTTAGACTAACTGTAGAAAAGTGTATGAATCAGAAGCTGAAGTTTTTAATGTTATTGATTTTAAAAAAAATACAGTACAAATGCAATTTTCAAAATGTTATGTATTAAAATTGTTCGTAAAATATTACAGTGTATCTATTTTTTTTATTCTTACATCCAATGACTCATCTTAATTAAGGTAGATTAAAAAAAATTAAAATCCTATGAAGAAAATATTCTTATGTTCTCCTATTTTTATTATAACTTAGATAATGTTTGCTTTCATTGTAAACAGTTTAATTAAAAGACATGTCCAAGAGGAATATATCACCTACAATAGTTCAACAGAAATTTTTAAAGAAAATTCATTTTCAAACTCTAAAAACTTGATGCCAGTGTCATGGACATAACTCAAAAGGATGGATTTGAGTTGCTCTTTAAAATAAAATAAATTTTTTCTTAAATGAAGCTCTCACGTTATAGTACTGATAATGTATTTACACAATAACTATTTGCAATATACAGTTCTCTCATATATGTAAATCAAAACCACACAACATTATTATTCTTTCTACAATTTCTAAATTTTTCAATAGTAATGGAAAAAGATTTATCACTTGATATAAATTTTTTATATTGATTATACTATCAGTAATCAGACATTATGAACTTGGAGGTTAGGATATATGAAAATAACAGGGCATAATGAAAGTAGGAGCTGAAGCAAAGGATTCTTATTATGAATGCCTAAAAATTTTAAAAATTCAAACATTTAACATAAAGAATTGGAACTGACAGCAAGATAATTTATATAAATATAGAGGTATTTTGTAATTGTTAAGCTTGAATTCTTCATTCAAGATTGGGTAAAACTACGAACCAGATGAGTATTTTTCTTTTTTTTTTTTTTGATTCTACTGAAAATAGGAAATCAAAATATATTGAAATAAACTAAGTCTATTGAAACATAGAAGGGCATTTTTGTATAATAAAAATACAAAATACCAAAAAATTTAATAAAAAAAAAAAATCTGAATATCATATAAAAACCGTGACATTCTGAATTTTGAAATACCAAGATTTCGGTATTCAAATCAATATACTATATCAATTTCAATAGACTGATACATAGATTTAAATATTGAATTTTATAATTATAGTTTGGTGCAGTATGGTAGTATAACATCTATAAATGGCTCCATCCCCAGTATCATCCTAAACCTGAGAGGTGATATCTACTTTTTTAACTTTATTTTTTTTCACTATGATAAATTATCAAATATATATTTTAATATTAGTACTAGGGACCGACTCAGGCTGAAATTTTACCAAGACTGGGGCTGGGGTCACCCAAATTTTGCCAGGGTTCTGGCTAGGGTTGCCTAAAATTTCTAAAGAGGTTAAAAGCACTGAAATTTAAGGTTAAGAAAATTAGATATAAATTTAATTGAGGTTTATTTAATTGTAAGGAAGGAGTAGAATAGCCAAAATTCACTTAAATTAATGATTTTATGCATTTTCTTTGAAAATATTTCAGAAAATTACAGATTTTGTATAAAAGTTTAAAAAAACTACAAATTAAAAAAAAAATTAAACAAATTCTGATTCATAATAGTGATTCAACAGGTTTACCTAGGTAAGACCCTAAGGTAAAGCTTAAAAAAATTTAAAATATAAAACTATCAAGATCACCTGTATTTATACATATTACTATTATTTTATAGCAATATATCAAACTTGTATCATTTCATTATCTACATTATTTCAAAATTATTATTTTGTTCATACTTTCAGTCAATATGGCTAAAAGATCAGCTTCTGCAGTATTAGAGTACTTTACAATGTTTCAGGATAGGCTCGAAATAGCTAAATGTAACATCTGCAGTCAGAAAATTAGAAGAGGACCTTCAGGTACTACAAGTAAAAAATTTTTAATCAAATCTTTCTGGGGGCATCTAAAATCAAAACACAAAGATAAACATTTACTAGCAGAAAAGGAGAAGTCAAAAGAAACAGGAAAAAATAATATTGAAAAAACAAGAAAAAAATCATAATTTCTTATATTTTATTTAAAATTTTTTTATTATTTGACTGATCAAGCTGAAATTTTCAAGATATTTGCATTTTTTTTTCTGAAGTTCTGAATTAATTTCGAGTATTTTTCTGAGTCCATAATGGTTTGAAAATTATTTGGACCCAAAATTGAAAAAAATTAATAACTTGGTCAAACCATTGGTTCACATGAGCAGAAAATTTAACTGAATAATCTTAGCCTCAATTTATTACATAGGTGGGAACAGATTTTTGATATCACATCTAGGAAAAAAGTTAAAGCCACTTGAAAAAAAAATTTGCAAAAATCGTACCCTTCTGGAGGAAAAAATTATTATAAAAAAAACTACTAATTTTTTAACTTGTGAATATTGTTTAGAGAAGGGACAAGGCAACAATATTTATTTAGTGCATTATTAAATGCTATTTTTTGTTTGAAGCAAGATATATCCTCTCAAACTTTAAGAATTTTTGAAATTTGGTCAAAAATGGACCTTTTTGAATGCTGTATCTCGAAACCAACGAATCGGATCAAATAAAGTACAAAGAGGAATTTATAGCCCATCCCTCCTCTATACACCCACCAAAAATAAGAAATGTTATAGTTGTATTTTTTTTTTGATAGTTGGTCAGTTTTTGACTTATAACATTTTTCTTATAACTCTAGGAACAAAAGTCTGTTAGAAGCTTTTGTAGACCATAGATTTCTGAATCTATAGTCTAAATTTCAGGACATTCCAAAAAGTAGTTTGGCCCTGCCATTCATTTGAAAAAGGGTCAAATTTCCAAAACAAACTTTTTGAATTATAGACTCAGAAAATTGCTAGAAACTGACATTTTTTCACAGGGAAAAAAACAATTTATGCTGAAAATTTTGGGAGAATAGGCAGAAAATAAATTTTTTTTTTTAATTGTACTGTCCCCTTAAGTATAATTTGCCATTTTAACCCTGGCAGGCAAACCCGGGTTTTCCATGAATTTTAGCCAGGGCTGGGGCTGGGGTCGGTAAAATTGGCTGGGGTTTGCCGTGGCCGAGGTCCCCGTCAGTTAATAATTAGTACTGTATATTGCCTACCCTACTATCTATTCCTACATAAAAATATCGGTCTATCAAAGTTCAAATTGATGTCATTTACATATGAAACTCTGGCATTTTTATTAAATATAATTTCATACATCAATACTTATTGTAATATTTTAATGTTTTTGTATATTTCATACAAAGTAATCTACAATGCAGGTTTCAGTCTATTGATTGAGACAACTTTTGTCAGCCTAAGACGTTGAATGACAAAAGTCACTAAGTTGAAAGAAAAAAAAAAAGCTGGATATAAAGTATAATGATTGCTGAGCACTGTAGTATGTAACATGATATCAGAGGATGATAATTTCACCTTTAAAAACACCACAAAAACGATACGATACCGAGTCTTCCAAAAGCTATGACCAGCGCTTTTTTGGTGATTGGGTAAGTGTCTTCAGCCTAGTTCGCCGCCCGTCAATTAACAGCTTTTAAAAGGGTGTATTCAGACGTGACGGCTACAAAACATTTGCGTTAATATAAAAACTATTTATATGCTTTCGCTATTTTATCTATTGTATATACTTTTGTTTTTTTATATTGGAGAAATTCTCCTTAATAAGGGTTTATAAAGTTGAATTGTTTTTTGTGTCAATATGGCGCTTTCAACATTTGGCATCGACACCAAGTTGCAGTTTTTAAATTTATTGTCGCATTCAAACGTTTTTATAGATGTAAGTGCTTATTTTGCTTGTTCGTTAGAAGTCCTCAAAGTTCAGAAGTAAAAGGTATGAGGTTATATATATATATTATATATATATATATATATATATATATATATATATATATATATATATATATATATATATATATATATATATATATATATATATATATTTATATATAAGACTTTCTTACTATCCTATCATTAACTTCAACTCAAATGTATATCTCTTGTGTTCTAAAATATGGTAAATTTGTATATTAAGGAACTTCGAAAGCCACAATCTTCGAAAAAAATAATAGTCAGTATACTCAAATTATTTAATTGTGACACTAATTTCGCCCCTTCTCTTTCAGGTCTTTAAATAAAAACTGAACAAAATTCAGCTCTACGCAAGTTTTATATAAAATTTAAGTTGAATATAGAAATTTAAATTATATGTCAATTAGTTTAGGTTGAATATAAATATAAAGTTCAGTAAATTGTATGTTAGATAGATGAGGACATGACTTTGTTTATTCATTAGTTATAAAGTTAGATTAACCATGGACATTCAAATAATATGTTGAATAGTTCTGAGAGGAATAAGGAATGTAAAGTTCTATAACTTGTATGTCAGATTGATACTCGCATGTCTTTGTTCATGCCTTAGTGTTAAAAGCTAGGTTAAGCATGTAGATTTAAGATTTGTATATAAGCATATAAGTTTTTGCTTACATGTGAATGTTTCTTGTTATGCATGCGTATGTGTTTAAGTGAGTGTGTTCAAGGATGTGCAGGATAAAAATGCATCAATGCTTTCAGGCTTAGGAATGGACAGGATTGTGAATTTGTCGGATAACCGAATACTGGCTATCCGGCAAATTTCAAAAACCAGACACCGGATATACAGTTTTTACTATCCAGCCAAATATCCGGAGAAAATTGATGGATATTCCTTAAAATTCACATTAATTTATAATGTAACAAGAATTATATATATATATATATATATATATATATATATATATATATATATATATATATATATATATATATATATATATATATATATATATATATATATATATATATATATATATATATATATATATATATATATATATATATATATATATATATATATATATATATATATATATATATATATATATATATATATATATATATATATATATATATATATATATATATATATATATATATATATATATATAATTTATATTGTAGTGCATATTTATCTCCTAAATCTATTGACTATAAATAATTCTTCAACAATTTAAACTGCAAAATAGAGCACATTATGTCTTCTTCTCCTTATACCGAAATCATCATTTTAGGTGATTTCAATATTCACCACCCGCTTTCATCTAGTTCTCATTATCCAACTGGTGAACTCACCTGTGACTTTTCTATCCAGAATAAACTTGAGCAGTTGGTGCAACTCCCTACACGTATCTCTGACCGTCTTGGTGATGAATCCAACTTACTTGATCTTTTCTTAACCTCTTATCCTTCTCCTTATATTGTTAAATTCTTTCCTCCTCTGAGTTCATCCGATCACCATCTTATCTCCGATTTTTGTTCAGTCTTCAAACTTTCCGCAAGAACGCCCCCGCCTTCAACGAGGAGACGTTTCTTGCACTACGTCACTGCTAACTTGTTTGACTTGAGTTGTTCTTTTCTGATTCCCCATGGAATGATTACTGCTTTCGTGGGAGGGGTCCTTCAAATTGTGCTGAACGCATAGCCGAGGTGATTCACTTCGGCATGGAGGCATACATTCCATATTCTTTCCTTTCTACCAAACCCAACAAACCTTGGTTTAATTCTACTTGTTCTCGTGTTATCCGCCGCAAGGATGCTGTCTCTAAGGATTAACGTCGTCTTCAAACTCCAGAAACTCATTCAACTTAAATTTCAACCCGGAATCATGATAAATCTATTCTTTGTGACACCAAAAACTCTTTTTCCGTCGTAAATACAATAATCTTTCTAGTTCCTCTTCCTCTCGTACTTTCTGGCATTTTGAACAAAATGTCAACACTAACTTTGCTTCTTTCTCTTTCTTTCCTCTAGTATCTTCTGATGGCACAACTGCCGTTTTACCTTCTACTAAAGCTGAACTCTTCGATCAAACTTTTTGCCCCTAATTCTACCTTAGACGATTCCAGAACTATTCCTCCTCCTTCAACAGCCTCCAACACATTTTTATGCCTAATATTGTAATTTCTTCTAAAGATGTCATTTCTGCTCTCACTGAGCTTAATACTAAGAAGGCGTACTGCACTGACAGTATTCCTTCTGCGGTTCTCAAAACTTGTGCTTCCGAACTTGCACCCTGCCTTGGTAAACTATTTTGTCTTTTTCTTTCTACTTCAACCTTCCCTTCTTGCTGGAAACGTGCGCTCATACATCCTGTGACGAAGAATGGAAACCCCTCTCGACCCTCTATCGTCCTATTTCTTTAACCTGTGTTCTTTCTAAAGTTTTCGAATCTATCCTTAACAGGAAGATTTGGAAACACCTTAATTCTTCTAATCTTATCTCTGATAGCCAGTATGGCTTTCGTAAAGAACGTTCCCTTCTTTCTGATTCTTGGTCCTCCGATTTTTGGTGTTTCGGTGAATCTTTCGCTATGTCGTTAGACATATCGAAAGCTTTCGATAGAGTCTAACACAAAGCTTTTATTTCTAAACTTCCCTCTTTCATAATTTATTATTCTCTCTGTAACTTTCTCTTTAATTTCCTTTCCGGTCGTTCTATAGCAGCTGTTGTAGAAAGCCACCGTTCTTCCCTTAAATTTATAAACAGTGGTGCCCCTCAAGGATATGCATTATCTCCAACTCTTTTTCTACTTTTCATTAATGATCTTCTCTATTATTTCATAACCACTGTTAGGTGGAATAAATGGAATAAATAAATGCTGGAAAAAAATTAAATTTTAGAAATTTACAAAATTGATGTACGTTACCTAAAAGAATAAGTTTACTCTTACCTTAGAAATGCTCGCGTAGCTTAGTGGTAGCATTATGGATTTCTATTTATAAGAACGAGCGTTTGAATCCTCCTTCGACCAAGTTTGAAATCTATTATTTTGAGGATTATTTACATTTGAAATGGTATTGGTAGTCATTATGTACTAGATGTGTTTTTCGAATACAGTATTTGAAGCCTTAGGACATAAGTGACTGTGATAAATACGATATCACGTGATATTTCTATAGCAAAGAAAAAGGCTTTGTGCTTCTCGGCACCCAAAGACGGAAGGACTGTTGGGTCAAGTGTCACCGTTCACGCCAAGGAAATCCACCAGGAAGGAGTAGAGGAAGAGCTGTGAGATGGGGGATTTGTTGAGAGGATTCCTCTAAAAAGAGATATGTGAGATACAGAACATCCAATTAGGCCTAAGAATAAATTTATGAGGGGTAGGGGATAGTACCACCCAAAGATCCCCACAACTTGGAGGCTACGCCTCATAAATAATCTCAGGAAAGAAGCTTGGATAACGGTAAAGTACTCAAATGAGATTGAGAAATATGGGTGCTTAGCTACACCGTTAGCCGCTGAGAGGAGGAGGAAGGGAAAAGGTGTATGGGCTGAGCGTGTCTCCGTGATGTTCTGAACCCTCAAAAAGGAGCCAGGAAAGAGGCTGAAAGTGGGGTGCTGTGACTACCCCACCAACCTTATGGGGAATATAGTGAAGGGAATAGTAGAATGAGGAAAAGGGAGAGGGTATATATCCCTCCGGGTGGAGTTGAACCTTCAAAAAGGAGTCAGGAAAGTGATTGAAAAATGGGGTGTGGGAGTGGTAGAAGGAGGGATCAGGTGGGTGTATAAAACTGTATATCCCTCCTGGTGGGGTTGACCTCTCATAAAGGGGGTCCGGAAAGTGGTTGAAAAATGGGGTTTATAGCTACGCTACCCCCCAAAAGGGTGCTACCCTCCTCCGGGTGGATTCTTAACCCCCCAAAAGGGTCAGGAAGGAGCCTGAGCTTGCAAGATTGCAAAAAAGAGCCTCACAAAAGAACGTGAAGTCGACCTGGTCGAGCTAGATTTGCATTTACAAATCAAAGGGCGATGTGCATATTTTCCAAAGGAAAGTGCGCTCCTTACTATATATATATATATATATATATATATATATATAATATATATAAATATATATATATATATATATATATATATTATATATATATATATATTGTGTGTGTGTGTGTATGTAGGTGTGCGCGCGCGTGTGTGTACGTGCATATAGATATGAAACAATTCAGTTACGATCAAAGTCTATGGTTACGAGTGAGTATTCTAGGAACTAAGGATAAATGCGCTCGAATACTCCGAAAACAAAATAAATTCTTATAATCGATATGCATCACTGGTTCTTATGTAGAATTATTGTACGAGCGAGAATATAAGTCTCAGTTTTCGAGGAATGTCAAAAGAGTAATAAGTTGATTGAGAGAAACAGTGCACAAAAGTTCAGTGTTTTTTTTTGGTACATTTTTTTTAGTGTTTTTATACTTTCTTAGATTTATAAGACAATTTTGGTACTCAAAAATATTGATGTGGTCTGACGTTTTTAGTAAAAACTATTTTTTTTTTATTTCGAGCCAAAATTTTGTTGGATATAATCCCCTTCCTGTATGAAGATCTCTCTTCTCTTATGGGATATATATATATATATATATATATATATATATATATATATATATATATATATATATATATATATATATATATATATATATATATATATATATATATATATATATATATATATATATATATATATATATATATATATATATGATAATAATTAAAAAACCACTAAACAATAAAAATATAATACTATGTTAAAAACATGAGGAATAAACAAAGTGTTGAGACCAATATAAATAGAACTAGGTTAAAATTATAAATCACATAATATTTCAAAGCATAAAATAGCTTTCTCTTCAGATACGAATAAAAGAAAGATGAAGAAAGGAGCCTAATAAACCAAACTCCAAAGCACTAACTTATAAAGAGACGAAAACGTGGTTAATTTAGGCTGTGGTTAATATACGAACAAATAAAAATAAAAATGCGCAGACGCAAAAGAAACAAAAAAAAAAGCACGTGAACAAGCAAACAAACGAACAACCTAAAAAGAGGATGTATGCATGCTAAGAAAACAGACAAACACACACTAATAAACACAAATACACAACGGAAATGAAAACACTAAATAAGACACGCACACACACATACACTCAAAAACACACAAACACATGCATACATATACATAAACATACACACACACACACACACACACACACACACACACACACACACACACACACACACACACATATATATATATATATATATATATATATATATATATATATATATATATATATATATATATATATATATATATATATATATATATATATATATATATATATACAAATATACACATATACATACATATAAAAATGCACACACACACACACACACACACACACACACACACACACACACACACACACACACACACATATATATATATATATATATATATATATATATATATATATATATATATATATATATATATATATATATATATATATATATATATATATATATATATATATATATATATATATATATATATATTAGGGATGGAGTGAAGTATCGGTATCGGTATCGGCAAGTATCGGCATATTTTCCGATACCAGTATCGGTATCGGTATCGGCAAAAAATTTGTATGGAAGTAAAGTATCGGTATCGGTAGTGGTATCGGTAGTAGTATCGGCAAGTATCGGCATATTTTCAGGTATCGGGTATCGGGTATCGGCTTCGGGGAATTTTTATCGGTATCGGTAATTTTTAGGTATCGTATCGGTAAAAATTTTGGTATCGCTCCATCCCTAATATATATATATATATATATATATATATATATATATATATATATATATATATATATATATATATATATATATATATATATATATATATATATATATATATATATATATATATATATATATATATATATATATATATATATATATATATATCACACAAACATATAAATAAATATATACAAATTCACTCAGAGGAATGGGCCTACAGAGATAGGAAACAATAAAAAAAAATAATAAAACATACCATTAAAAGCGAGTGACATTAATGCACAAACATAAAAAGATATAAGAATATATATAAAAATATGTACGGTATAAAGTTGTTAATTACAGAAGTGTCTTTAATTAAAAAATTAAAAGTGAAGTTTTCTAGGTCAAAGAAACCTGTTGAAGAAATTAAAATTGTTGCTACTTTTTATATAAAAAATGACTCAACTAATCTTAGCATATTTTTATTCTTAGACAAATGTATAAAAAAAGAGAACTGTTCCAATCGATGATAAGAGAGTGCGAGTATTTTTAGACCTCTTTAATATATATATATAATATATATATATAATATATATATATATATATATATATATATATATATATATATATATATATATATATATATATATATATATATATATATATATATATATATATATATATATATATATATATATATATATATATATATATATATATATATATATATATATATATATATATATATATATATATATATATATATATATATATATATATATATATATATATATATATATATATATATATATATATATATATATATATATATATATATATATATATATATATATATATATATATATATATATATATATATATATATATATATGACTGGAGAGTCAACAAAAGTACTAAGTTTGCTACAGTAATTGTACTTTAAAATATAATAATTTGTGAATCTTTTAAAAAAAATTAAACTCTTTTATGTATAAATGATAAAAAAAAAAATTTATCATTTGGAAACAGAGATGAATAGTTAACCATTTTCTTCTCAAAAATGATATAATCATCATTCGTATTTTGTTTCAATTACAAATTTAAGTTCGATTATTCACTTTTATTATTTATCATTCACATTCACTTTAAAAGGCGTTATTCACATTCACTTTAAAAACAGACAGAGGTTTTTTTATTTATTCAATTAAGTGAGTAGAATAACTCCTGGAACAAAAAATCTGAAATAAATCTAATGGTGTTTGACATCACTATATAATTAAGAGTACAATATACTACATACACACTTAACAATCAGTGATAATTATATATATATATATATATATATATATATATATATATATATATATATATATATATATATATATATATATATATATATATATATATATATATATATATATATATATATATATATATATATATATATATATATATATATATATATATATATATATATATATATATATATATATATATATATATATATATATATATATATATATATATATATATATATATATATATATATATATATATATATATATATATATATATATATATATATATATATATATATATATATATATATATACAGCTTTGTTTCCTTAAATAACTTTATTCCTTAATTCTAATTACAAGCACAAATGTTTAAAAGCACCAAAAAAATTAATTTTTCTTTTATATTTCTCAGTTATTTCAAAGCAACGGAATCTCTTTTCTTTCCCTGTTACTCTTTTCTGATATCTTCTTATATAAAATAAAATAATAATGAAATAGTAATTGAAAAATAAAGTATTACGTGCGACTCTCCACCAAAAGGACACTTCTAAGGGGACCGAACTATCTGTCCAATTTCTTTCGGTTAGGCAGCCTCTCATACTATACACTTGAGCGTTATGAAACGTTTTATTTTCATTGGCCCAGGGAGTGCCAAATCCATTCCAGTTTGTTTCTTTTAAAGGAGTGCCAAATATATTCCAGTTTTTTGTTTTAAAGGAGTGCCAAATACATTCCAGTTTGTTTCTTTTAAAGGAGTGCCAAATACATTAAAGTTTTTTTTGTTTTAAAGGAGTGCCAAATCCATTACAGTTTGTTTCTTTTAAAGGAGTGCCAATACTTTCCAGTTTGTTTCTTTTAAAGTAGTGCCAAATTTATTAAAGTTTTTGTTTTAAAGGAGTGCCAAATCCATTCCAGTTTGTTTCTTTTAAAGGAGTGCCAAATACATTCCAGTTTGTTTATTTTAAAGGAGTGCCAAATCCATTCCAGTTTGTTTCTTAATAAGGAGGACCAAATACATTCCAGTTTGTTTCTTTTAAAGGAGTGCAAAATCCATTCCAGTTCGTTTCTTTTAAAGGAGTGCCAAATACATTTCAGTTTGTTTCTTTTCAAGGAGTGCCAAATCCATTCCAGTTCGTTTCTTTTAAAGTAGTGCCAAATACATTCCAGTTTTTCCTTTTAAAGGAGTGCCAAATACATTAAAGTTTTTTTTGTTTTAAAGGAGTGCCAAATACATTAAAGTTTTTTTTCTTTTAAAGGAGTGCCAAATACTTTCCAGTTTGTTTCTTTTAAAGTAGTGCCAAATTTATTAAAGTTTTTGTTTTAAAGGAGTGCCAAATACATTCCAGTTTTTCTTTTAAAGGAGTGCCAAATACATTTTTTTTCTTTTAAAGGAGTGCCAAATACATTCCAGTTTGTTTATTTTAAAGGAGTGCCAAATCCATTCCAGTTTGTTTCTTAATAAGGAGGACCAAATACATTCCAGTTTGTTTCTTTTAAAGGAGTGCAAAATCCATTCCAGTTCGTTTCTTTTAAAGGAGTGCCAAATACATTCCAGTTTTTTCTTTTAAAGGAGTGCCAAATCCATTCCAGTTCGTTTCTTTTAAAGGAGTGCCAAATACATTCCAGTTCGTTTCTTTTAAAGGAGTGCCAAATACATTCCAGTTTTTTCTTTTAAAGGAGTGCCAAATACATTCCAGTTTTTTCTTTTAAAGGAGTGCCAAATACATTCCAGTTTTTTCTTTTAAAGGAGTGCCAAATACATTCCAGTTTTTTCTTTTAAAGGAGTGCCAAATACATTCCAGTTTTTTCTTTTAAAGGAGTGCCAAATACATTCCAGTTTTTTCTTTTAAAGGAGTGCCAAATACATTCCAGTTTTTTCTTTTAAAGGAGTGCCAAATACATTCCAGTTTTTCCTTTTAAAGGAGTGCCAAATACATTCCAGTTTGTTTCTTTTAAAGGAGTGCCAAATACATTCCAGTTTTTCTTTTAAAGGAGTGCCAAATACATTCCAGTTTGTTTCTTTTAAACACGCTCTACAACAAATTTTTATTATTCATTTATAGTATTTATTATTAATCATACCATTATTATTTTTATATAAAAACTTCTTACTATTTAATATAGTAGCATCAATTCACCATCTTCGTGAAGGAAAATAACGTGAGATATAATTTAAATAACTTGCCAATCATGAAATAATATTTAATAACCTATTAAAAAGGGAATGCCGAGGACTTTAGTTATATATATATATATATATATATATATATATATATATATATATATATATATATATATATATATATATATATATATATATATATATATATATATATATATATATATATATATATATATATCAGTGATGGCCTAATCCGAATCTGGATTCGAAGATTTTTCATGGAATCGGATTTGGATTCGGATTCTAATTCGAGAAATTCAGAATTGACTGGATTCGATTCGGATTCGAAAATTCCAAATTCTGATTCTGATTCTGATTCGAAGGTTCCGGATTCTGATACTGATTCGAAAGATGACGGATTCGCTCATCACTAATATATATATATATATATATAATATATATATATATATATATATATATATATATATATATATATATATATATATATATATATATATATATATATATATATATATATATATATATATATATATATATAAAGTGGCTCTTGTTTATTCTT
Organism: Armadillidium nasatum; assembly: GCA_009176605.1. Classification (NCBI taxonomy): domain Eukaryota; kingdom Metazoa; phylum Arthropoda; class Malacostraca; order Isopoda; family Armadillidiidae; genus Armadillidium; species Armadillidium nasatum. The sequence continues at coordinate 14,344 of SEYY01016258.1, forward strand.
GGTGAAAATTGTTAAGTGATTGTGTTTTCACGCTACCTCCTTGTTTGGTTCCATTTTCACCTTTTCTCTGCCCTAATAAGATTTTCAAGAAAGATCAGAAGTTTGCTGCTCCAGAGGTACCTCTTAACGGTAATTGATCTGGTGGGCTGAATGGTATAGTCATTAGTATATGAATGGATTAGTGATGAAATAGTATTGAGAAGTCCAATATTTTGAAATGCGGATAAAAAAGAAGATATGGAACCCTGAGGATCATCATTATTAATATCATTTCTCTGTACTAATTTACGTTCTTTACTTCATTGAATACAATTTTTACATACACATCTATCTTTCTCTCAAATTATTTCCTTTCTGCAACAGCTATTATAGAACTACTGGAAAGGATATCTCAGAGAGATGGATGGATGACGAAAGAAGGAAGTTTAGAAATGAAATCTTTTTGACATGCTCTCTCGAAAGCTTTTGATGTGTCTAGAGCCACAACAATAGATTCACTTTAATGCCGCATATAGCAGCGAACCAAGAGCCAGAGAGGAGAAAAAAGATCACCAGTAAAGTAGTAATTTACAAAGTTTGAGAGGTTATATCTCGAAAAGGACAAATAGCATTTAATAATGTATTGAGAGAAAGTTGTAGCTCTGTACCTCTTCTATACACCCACCAAAAATAAAAAAGTAAAATACTTAGGGCAGTTTTTTTTTAAATGAATTTTTTGTCCGGAAGGATAAAATGTTCCTATTTAAAAAAAAAAAAAGAAAGAAAGTACTTATAACCTTTTTTTCTAAAGCAGACATCAAAATCTTGTCGTTAGCGTTTCTTGCAATTGGAGCTGAGAATATAGTTAAATTTTCAGGTCATTTCGACCAGTGGTTTGGTTCCGCTATTCACTTTTTTTTTTCTTTTTTTGGAAAAATGGTCCAAATAACTTTCAAACCGTTATAGACACAGAAAACCGTTACATATCGACTTTTTCAGCTCAAAAAAATGCATATGCACTGCAAATTTCAAGGTAATCGGACAAAAATAAAAAAAAATGAAAACTTTTTTTGAAATTGAATCTATCCTTAATTAAAAAAAAAAATATCACATATTTCAGTGAACAACATTGCTAGATTTGATATTACTGTAAATGAAAGGATTCGAATTTTCGAATCCGGAACCACTTTCGAATCTGAATCCAGATGATTTCCGAATTTCTTGAATCCGAATTCGCATCCGGAACCTCGAATCCGAATCTAGATAATTTTTCATTTCTCGAAACCGAATCCGAATCCATGAAAAAATCTTTGAATCCGGATTCAGATTCGCACATCACTGATATATATATATATATATATATATATATATATATATATATATATATATATATATATATATATATATATATATATATATATATATATATATATATATATATATATATATATATATATATATATATATATATATATATATATATATATATATATATATATATATATATATATATATATATATATATATATATATATATATATATATATATATATATATATATATATATATATATATATATATATATATATATATATATATATATATATATATATATATATATATATATATATATATATATATATATATATATATATATATATATATATATATATATATATATATATATATATATATATATATATATATAGGTGTATCTTAAAGTTGTTTCAAAATGAACGACGACAAATTTCTAGATGAGGATCTTGACACGAAACCGGTAACTGATATTCCTGGAGTTGAAGAAGCTGATGGAGAAAAACTAAAAGGGAAAGGATTTGACAAGGTATTCATTATTTAACCAGCCAATATATAAACTTTAAATATTATAGGATTTAAGTTTTCTTCCAGCTACTTTAAATATGGGAGCCCATATATCACATGGCACTTGTGGTATCTTCTAAGCACAATAGGTTCTCCATCTTTGCAAAATTGTGTTTGAAAATTGTAATTTCCATACTGTTTTTCCTTTCCAGTCATGTATGTATGTATGTATGTATGTATGTATGTATGTATGTATGTATGTATGTATGTATGTATGTATGTATGTATATATGTATGCATGTATGTATGTAAGTAAGTATGTATGTATGTATGTATGTATGTGCGTGTGCTACCAAGTCTTTCGAGAATGCCTTAGTATTATAGGAAGTGAATAAGGTAAAATAATTTAATATTACTATAACAATAATTTTACCTTGAAAATATTTTTCTTTCACGCAAAGGCTGGAGATGTACTTTCAAAATTTTTGTCGATGAAAAGGAAAAAGGAGTCTTTCATTGAATGGCTTCGTAATGATATTGGGATGGAAGAAGAAAATGCTGAAAAATGTTTCAAATCCATAGATGAATGGTGCGATCGTCATTTAGAAGATGAAGGCCATGGTATTTATAGTGTGCGATTTTTTTTTTTTTTAAATTTCCTACCTTTTGGTTTTGTTTTCAATTTTTACATACACATCTATCTTTCTCTCAAATTGTTTCATATCTTAACTGCCGATGGGTAGCCAGGGTCGATTCTTCCTTCTTTTTCAAATAATAGAGTTATTGTCAATTCTTTTTTAATTTTCCTTCTTATAACTACTGTGCTTTAACGATCTACTTAGCTCCTCTTTTAGTTTTATCTGTTCAAATGTTCCTTTCTCAAATCTACTCCAATTTGTTACATCTATATTTACCACTCGATTTTAAATGAATTTTTTTCCAGGGTGGCTTCATGGGGAAGCCTGAGAGTTTGTTCAAACTGCGAGACTTTATTTATAGGTATAGATCTAGAAATAAACAATGACACACACATTTCAGCATTCTCCCATAAAATCGGATATTTACATACA
>SEYY01016260.1:7500-10000 GCA_009176605.1 Armadillidium nasatum
AAAAATTCCTTTCTCACAATCCAAAGTTCAACAAACTTTCAAAACTGTTAAAATTATGCAATTATTTTATTAATAATCAATGCAATTTATTATCATTTTTTTGTAATGCTCAAATTTCAAAAGTATTGTAAGGCAATGATGCAGTAACGCTCTCTAAGGGAAACTGATCCAACACAATGTATTTTTAGAAATTTTCATCTTTATTATTTTCTAACATTTAAATTATTTATTTACAAAACACATTAACATTACAACTTCAATTAATTAATAAAGTAATAAAAAGTAATCAAAACATAATGAAATAAACAAAGTTAACTCTTGGCAAGAGACACTCATTAATTAAACACGAAAATGCAATTGTAATTCAAAATGATTTCATATTTTCCTTGTCATTGAAGGGGAGGTGGGGGTTCATTGCACCTTTGCACTCTCTTAAGCCACTGAAGGGAAGGTGGGGGGGGGGGTTCATCGCACTTTTGCCCTTTCTGAGGAACACGGACGTCTTTTTTTCGACACTTTCATACGTAAACTTATGTCTCATAATAACGAATGCTTTTAAATATGTTTTAATTTTTAACACTCAATATTAATTTTTTTTAATTTAAAATATTTTTTAATATATATATATATTATTATATATATATATATATATATATATATATATATATATATATATATATATATATATATATATATATATATATATATATATATATATATATATATATATATATATATATATATATATATATATATATATATATATATATATATATATATATATATATAAAATATGCTTACACTTAAAAATTAGGAAAATAATTTCCAACTGATAATATTAAAGTGCAGATAATTAATATTGTTGTTGTAAATATATTTTAAAAAATCATGCAGTTTTTATTGCAGAGCGTGCTTGATGCAAATATTTATTATATCATAACCTGTTCGCTGGAAAACAGTGACTGCTTGTTTAGAAGCTTATTATTGGAATTGTGTGATGGAGAAAGGAGAAATTAGACAATAAATTTGTTCAAACCATTAAGGACATAAATTTAAAATATTAAACTGAAGGTATGGTGAAATTTCGACAACATATTTCTCAATTTCTTGATGAAATTCAGAAGGACAGTTGGGGTGATGATTAAAATACCAGTAACAGGAAAAAATTAACTACAGAAGATGCACCGAAAATTGGAGGTGAGACATATGCATATTTAACATGATTCTTCTGTAAAAGAAAGGAGAACAAGAGGATCAATCCACTATATAGCAACCTTATTGCCTTAAATACTTAAATGATAAAACTTTCGTTTTGAATGGGTGAAGAAATGGAATGAACTCAATTGTATTCCTTGAAAGGATACGGTTAGTCTGAATTGTTAAATAGAATTGCCTCCAATAAATCCTTATTTTGGTCTGCTAAAACACAATAGGATATTCTAATTGAATTGTGGTTATTTTGGTTGGTGAATAACCAATTATTGTTGGCATAAGCCGAAAGCCTGAGTTTTAACAGTCAGTAAGATTGCTAAACTTCGAAACCTGCTGCAACGAAGTTATTATCCTCACCCAATCAAATTTGGTTTCTCATTTATCTATAATAATTGGATGAAATATTAGGAAAAATTGGCAAAATTGAGTTGAGAATTAATCTGAGGTCAGAAATGAAAAAGACAGTTTGCATCTTCTTACTGTAATACATATAAGTAAATGGTCTCAAAATGTAAAGAGAAGTGATCAATCTTAGATCAAGCTCAGTATTTGTTAAAAATACAAATATACCTTAGAGAGTTATGGTAAGATTTTTTTTATGTCGCTTTGCAATGTAAGAAAATAGGTACATTGAAATCAAAACGAATGCTTGAGAATAACTTTAGCAAATATTATTGAAGAATTTACTGCATTTACAGTTTTCAACTTTAAATTAGGTGATTTGAGAAATGAAATAAATTAGCTGTTTAACATCTAAAATATCATCAAATATATTTGATAATGTTTTGAACTTGACGCAAAAATTTTTGTGAAAGAACGTTTTCTTTCTTTTCATTAAGTTATTAATTATAATTTCACAAAATTCTTTAAATTTATAATTTTCAATAATAAAAAAAATTAATAAAGCATGCGTCAAAGATACAAATATTTTTGATTTATTTTTCTAAATTGAAGGGACGCTATTGAAAATTCTCGATGGGTTGGAAAAATAAAAGCAGTTACGAAATGTATTTGGAAATTAATATTTTTATGATCAAAATGTAAAAATCAAATTAATAAGAAAAAATAAATAAAAATATGAAAATGAAATCCCTAAAGATAAGTGAAATTTTTGATGAGGAAATTCAGTAAACAAAAGATTAAATATGATATTTAAATATAACGAAAGGAGGAAAAGATTTGATCTTAATAGAAAGTATTAATATTTAAATTAACTTAATTAAATTATAAATCAAATTTAATTTTAACTTAATTTAAGAGAATATAAAAGTGTGAGAAAGAGGTTTAT
>SEYY01016260.1:15000-17500 GCA_009176605.1 Armadillidium nasatum
CCTTTAGTATCTTCTGAAGGGTCAACTGCCGATTTTGCATTCAACCAAATCTGAACTCTTCACTAAAATTTTTGCCTCAAATTCAACTTTAGATGGTTCCAGAGCTATTCCTACTCCTTCAAACCCTTCCAACTCATTTATGCCTAAAATATTGTGATTTCTTCAAAAGACGTCATTGCTGCTCTCTCTGAGCTTAACATTAGGAAGGCTTATGGTCCTGATAGTCCCTTGATTCTTAAATTTTGTGTTCTGGGCTTTCACCGTGAATTTGTGTATTATTTCGTCTCTATTTTTCTACTTCCAACTTTCCCTTCTTTCTGGAAACGTACGCACAATCAGCCTAAATCCTCTAACTGCAGTCCCAATTCTTTTACTTCCGTTCTTTCTAAAGTTTTCGAATATATTCTTAATGGAAAGATTTGAAAACATTTCAATTATCCTATTCTTACGTTGGATTGCCAGTATGGCTTTCTTTAAAAAGCTTCTACTGGTGATCATCTTCCATTATATTTAACTTTTGGTTCTCCGCTTTTCGAAATTATTGTGAACGTTTTGCTGTCGAAAACTTCTATAGAGTGGTGTTCCTTAAGAATCTTTCTTATCCCCAATAGTTTTCTTACTTTTATTAATGACCTTTTATTTATTACTTCATCACCCATAAACTCTTATGCCGATGACTCCACCCTTCATTACTAGATTCAGTTTGTAAGAAGCTCCTCCCAACAGCAGTTTATTGACGCAATGGAGAATAGCCCTGGAACAACTAACCTCTGATCTTTCAAGTATTTCAAATTGGTGAAGAAAAAACATAGTCGTTTTCAATGTCTCAAAAACTTAGCTTTTCTATCTCTCTACTTGACACAGTCTTCCAAACAACTATGGCATCTTCGAAAAGACAACTCAAAACTTTTTCTGTACTAAATATACACAGATCTCCCGTGGGAGGATCACATTTTCTTTTCTTTCTAAACATGCTTCTAAGAGGTTGAGTGTTCTGAGGTGCCTTAGTAATTTCTTCTCGCCACCCCAGTTGATTGGTCTTTATAGGGGTGTAGTTCGCCCCTTTATGGAGTACCTCTCTCACATCTGGGTTGGTTCCACTTATACAGCCCTTTTTGAAATGGTGAAATCAAGTGCTTTTCGTCATATCAACTTTTAGGCTCACATTCATCCTCTCCAGCGTCTTTCTGCCTGTCGAATTGTTGAGTCACTTTCTCTATGCTATCGCTATTGCAATGGAAAAATATCTTCGGAATTCTCTCGTTGCATAACCCCTCTATTGAGAAGGGCTCGTGAGGCATGCCTTTCTTCATAGTCTCATCCTTTTCTCTGCCCAACTTTCCTACCCCAAACTTAACAGCTATGCTCAATCTCTTAAATGTACTTTACTGGTAAAGTCTTAAACAAACTTTTTTATGTTTTCCCAATTTCCTTTGACTTCCACACCTTCAATTGAAGGTTGTGGAATGTCCCGAAAGTATCGGGACATATCGGCATTTAACTTTACCAGATTTCCGGTATATCCCCAACTCTGTTTGAAATTAGAAATTAGTAGGCCTCTTGCGTTTGCTTCCATAGGTGATATATAATATATATATATATATATATATATATATATATATATATATATATATATATATATATATATATATATATATATATATATATATATATATATATATAATATATATATATATATATATATATATATATATATATATATATATATTATTTATTTATTGAAAAGGAGAAAAATCGAAAAGTTGCACCAAAGCTTGCATGTCCATTTTTGTAAAATAAAATGCTTTAATATTGCTAGAATGATCCTGAGAATATGATGTGAAAATAGACTTTAATCTTAATTAAAATGGATGATCTTTCAAAAGGAAATAAAAAAGCAATTTAATAATTCTAAAAAGAAATATGACAAATTCCCAAAAGGGTTATTAATATTATTAATAATATTTCATACAAGAATATATAAAAAATGTCTGTGAATTTCTTCAATCAATTTAGTAATATTCTTTTTATAATTTTATCTTATTGACTACTGTAATTTAAATTTTAAAAAAATTAAAAATTTGAAAAAAAGGTAAATGAAAAAAATCCTTTTATTTGCAGATGAAATCTAAAATAATTTCATTTGGAAATCATTTTAAAAGCTATAATAATTGTTCCAATAAATGATACGTGAGAATTTTCTACGAATTTTGATACACTTGGTAAAACTTTGAAAGAATTTTATGTCATTTTAAGAGTTGAGTCTCCGCCTTTATAAAATTTTGAACTTGTAGCTTATATAAACCTACATACATACATACACACATACATGAATTCATATATGTATACATACATAAACATACACACACGCGCATATATATATATATATATATATATATATATATATATATATATATATATATATATATATATATATATATATATATATATATATATATATATATATATATATATATATATATATATATATATATATATA
>SEYY01016260.1:22500-27500 GCA_009176605.1 Armadillidium nasatum
AATTCCGCAAAAAATTTTCGCCATTACAAATTCTCATTATATTTTCCCTCCAACGAACTATCACTTTACAGCCTTAAGCCTCCTTATATATATATATATATATATATATATATATATATATATATATATATATATATATATATATATATATATATATATATATATATATATATATATATATATATATATATATATATATATATACATATATACATCTCTCGCTTACCTAATTCCACCGGAGTTACGAACAATCCTATCACGGCTGAAAGAGGCTGACATGTCCAGATACACGGAGTTTGAAAGTATGCAAGTCAAAGGAAGTTGGGAAACAGATAAAAGGAGTGTGTTCCAGAATTTACCGGTTGAGTATATGGAAGATTGAGCATAGCGGTTAAGTCTGGAGTCTGAGAGTTGAACAGAGAAAGGATGAGACTGTGCAGTTAGGCGTGTCGCACGAGCTCTTCTCAATGGAAGAGGTATGCGACGGGAGAGTTCAAAAGAGTAGTGTCCGTTGTAAAGGCGATAGCATAGAGAGAGTGACGAAACAATTCGACGGGCAGAAAGAGATTGGAGAGAGTTAGTAAGAGCAAGAAAATTGTTGAAACGAAAAGCCCTAGACTCCACCTTCTCAAGGAGAGCTGTATGATTGGAATCACCCCAGATGTGTGAAGCATACTGCATACAGGAGGAAACAACATGCCTATAAAGACCAAGCAACTTTGGGTGTATGAAGAAATTCTGAAGGCCCCTCAGAACATCCAATCTATTAGAAGTTTGTTTAGGAAGAGAAGTAATATGATCTTTCCGAGAAAGGTCACGAGAAAAAGAAACACTAAGAATATAAAGGAGAGATGAGAGTTTGAGTTGTATGTTTTTGAAGAAGATATCATAGTTGTGTGGAAGATTGTGTCCAGTAGAGAGATGGAGGAATTGTGTTTTTGAGACATTGAAAACGACCAAGTTTTCTCAACCCCAATTTGAAATATGTGAAAGATCAGAGATTAGTTGATCCAAGGCCATTCTCCTTGCATCAATTAAATGTTGTTGGGAATAGCGCTTTTCAAACTGAAAAGCATAATGAAGGGTGGAGTCATCGGCACAGGAGTGGATAGGAGATGAGGTAATAGTGTGAAGGTCATTAATGAAAAGCAGAAAAGTGATGAAGATAGGACAGAACCCTGAGGAACACCACTATTAATAGATTTAAAGGAAGAACGGTTTCTGTCTACAACAGCTGCTATAGAACGGCCGGGACGGATATTAGAGAGAAGATCATAGAGAGAAGGATAGATACAGAAAGAGGGAAGTTTGAAAATCAAAGCTTTGTGCCACACTCTTTCGAAGGCTTCTCGATATGTCCAGCGCGATAGCAAAGGATTCACCGAAATGCCGAAGAGCGGAGGATCAAGAGTCAGAAAGAAGGAAAAGAAGATCACCAGCAGAGCGTTTCTTACGAAAGCCATACTGGCGATCTGAAATAAGATTACAAGAATTGAGATGTTTCCAAATCTTCCTGTTAAGGATAGATCCGAAAACGAAAGGAGATCAAAGAAATAGGACGGTAGTTAGAGGGTTGAGAGGGGTCCCCCTTCTTCGGCACATGCTGAATGAGCGCACGTTTCCAACAAAAAGGGAAGGTTGAAGTAGAAAGAAAAAGACGAAATAGTTTACCAAGGCAAGGTGCAAGCTCGGAAGCACAAGTTTTGAGAACCACAGGAAGAATGCCATCGGGACCATACGCCTTCTTAATATTAAGCTCAGAGAGAGCAGAAATAACGTCTTTAGAAGAAATTCTAATTTTAGGCATAAATAAGTTGGAGGGGGTTGAAGTAGGATAAATAGCTCCAAAATCGTCTAAAGTTGAATTAGAAACATAGGTTTTAGCGAAGAGTTCAGCTTTAGACGAAGGTAAAACATCAGTTGTTCCGTCGAAAGATACTAAAGGAGGGAAAAAGGAAGAAGCAAAGTTAGAGTTGACATTTTTTGCAAAATGCCAGAAAGAACGTGAAGAAGAGCAACCAGAGGGATTATTGCATTTTCTACGGAGGAAAAAGTTTTTAGTGTTTCGAATGATGGATTTTGCACGATTCCGGGGTGAAAAATACGTTGCGTGAATTTCTAGAGTTTGAAGAGGAGGATAATCCCTGAGGCAGCATCCCTAAGGCGGATAGTGCGAGAACAAGCAGAGTTAAACCAAGGCTTATTAGGTTTAGTAGAAGTTAAAGAAAATGGAATGTACGCTTTCATGCTAGAGAGAATCACCTCGGTAATGCATTCTGCACACTCAAAGAGATCCCTCTCACGGAATTAACAATCATTCTACTTTAAATCAAAAAAGTACAATCGCAAGTCCAACCAGGTTGCGGCACCAAAATGCCACAAACGTTTCCTATCAATAGAAGGGGGTCTTTCCTGCGAAAGACTTGAAGAGATAAAAGAGGATACAGAGATAAGAAGGCGATCGGAGAAACCCAGAGGAGTAAAGAGTTTAACAGTATAAGGAGAAGGATTTGATATTAGAAAAAGGTCTAGAATGTTCTGTTCATTTCGAAGACGATCAGGGATACGAGTAGGGAGCTGCACCAACTGCTCAAGGTTGTTTTGGATAGAAAAGTCGGAAGGGGAGTTCACCAGCTGTATCATAAGAACTAGAAGAAAGCCTTTGGCGGTGGTGAACATTGAAATCACCTAATATAAGGATTTCAGCGAAAGGAGAAGAAGAGAGAAAGTACTCTATTTTGGAGTTTAAATAGTCGAAGAATTTAGGATAGTCAGTAGAATTATGATATAAATAAACAGAACAAATGAATTTAGCCGTAGAATGGAAAGAGAGCCTGAGCCATGAGTGAAAAATTCGAAAGACTAAAAATTAGAGACACGAGAATAAACGACATCGTTGCGCACGTATGCACAACAACCGCCTTTGGCTGAAAATTGAGGATAGAGACAGTAGTATGAAACAGAATAGGGTTTGCTATCAGAAAGCTCAAACATCTGAGTTTCGGTCAAGAATAAGAGTTGAGATCTAGAAAAAGAGAGGTAATGTTCAACAAAGTGGAAATTGGAATGTAGACCGCCAATGTTGCAGAAATTACGGAAAAAACAGACCGTTAATCAGAACAAGCCTGCAGCTTTGTCTTGGTGGCACCAACCCCATTACCGGAGGCCACCAATTCGCAAGTGGTGATGGGGGAAGGGGTGGATGAGGGGCTATATTTGGAAGCCGCTCTCCGGGGATTCCCCGAGGCTACTGATGCTGACGCCATTATTAAATTTTTTTATGAAAAAGGGTGAGAATGTAAGTCCTTTATGTGTATGAAGGAAGGCCTACTCCGTGTAGAACAAGGTGAGCGCGAAAGGGAGCGAACCATTGGACACCGGGATGAGATGGGAAGGACCGTTAACATCTCATATACCTAAAGGAGGGTAATCTCATCACCTCGGGAGCGCTTTCTTTATATATATATATATATATATATATATATATATATATATATATATATATATATATATATATATATATATATATATATATATATATATATATAATGTTTGGACATTTTTGTAGGATGAATGAAGAGGTAATGGCTAAAAAGACATTTGTTTCAGAAGTGGAGGGTGTGAGAGATAGGGGGAGACCGAGGGAAAGTTGGGTGAGTAATGTCAAGAAGCTGTTAAGGGATAGAGGGATGAATTGGTGGAAGCTGTGTGGTTGACAGAGTATAGGAATGTATGGAAAAGATTGGTGAAGGGATGAGTGTTTGAATGGATGCGGCCTGAGATAGACACCACCCCACGATTGTGGCAAAGGTTACAGGTATGAAAAAATAAAAAGTAAATAATATATATAATATATATATATATATATATATATATATATATATATATATATATATATATATATATATATATATATATATATATATATATATATATATATATATATATATATATATATATATATATATATATATATATATATATATATATATATATATATATATATATATATATATATATATATATATATATATATATATATATATATATATATATATATATATATATATATATATATATATATATATATATATATATATATATATATATATATTAGGGATGGAGCGATACCAAAATTTTTACCGATACCGATACCGATACCGATACCTAAAAATTACCAGATACCGATACCGATACCGATACCGGTATCGGTATCGGAAAATATGCCGATACTACTACCGATACCGATACCGATACCGATACTTTACTCTTATCCAAAAATTTTGCCGATACCGATACCGATACTGAAAAGGCCGATACCGATACCGATACCGATACCGGTATCGGAAAATATGCCGATACTTGCCGATACCGATACCGATACCGATACTTCACTCCATCCCTAATATATATATATATATATATATATATATATATATATATATATATATATATATATATATATATATATATATATATATATATATATATAGATAGATAGATAGATAGATAGATAGATAGATAGATAGACATAGATAGATAGATAGATAGATAGATAGATAGATAGATAGATAGATAGATAGATAGATAGATAGATAGATAGATAGATAGATAGATAGATAGATAGATAGATAGATAGATAGATAGATAGATAGATAGATAGATAGATAGATAGATAGATAGATAGATAGATAGATTGATAGATAGATTTAAATTTCTACAACATATATTGTCAATAAAAAATTTTAAGAATACTATCAAAAATCCCCACAGTAATATTTTTGATATAATTTTTTTGCAGTGTTCCTGAAAATTCGGGTCAGATCAGTTGAGTAACAAGACACTGGTGGCATTAAAACAAAAAACAAAAAATGGAGAGGATGTAAAAAGTTCAACATTTCTGCGCAGCCTCTCCTTATTTTCAATGCCGGTGTCTTATCACTTGAAAACCTTCACCAAATTATCAGAAGCAATGCAAAAAGACTGCATCTAAAACTATT
>SEYY01016260.1:32500-40000 GCA_009176605.1 Armadillidium nasatum
TTTTTATTATTATTATTATTTTTTTTTTTGGGGGGGAAGGTTGTTCCCATTCACGGGTAGAGCCATTTTCATGGAGGGAGGAAAACTAAGAGATTAAAGAAAACCCACTCAATCCCGAACCTAACGTATATCCCTCAGGTTGGCGCAGACAGAGGATTAAAAGAGAGGTATGTTAAATACAGCAGGAAAACAGACGAAGGGAGTGAGTTCCGCAGAACAGGTGGCTGGAAAGAAGGAGGTACCACAGCGTGCAGCAAGTCTAGAGTTTGCCAAGCTCACACAAAATTCATGTGGAAGTAAGGCAACCCTTGTGCTGCGAGCACAACTCCCTCGAGCACTTGCCGTTGTAGTACCTATAGAAAAGAGAAAGTGAAAGGAAAGAGAAGGAAAGCCAAAGGAGTTTGAAGTAGGGAACAGTAAATTAGTCTCTTAGTCTTAGACTCAGTCTTATCCAAAAGAAGGGTGGAATCGGAACCACCCCAAATATCAGAACAGGACTCCATACAAGGACGGATAATTGGAGTAACTGTTCAGAAAGGAAAAAAATTAACGCGATCTGTACAGAACTCCAAGCTTTTAAGAGGCCACCTTAACAACCGTAATGATATGAGGTTTCCAAGATAATTTATTTCTTATGTTTGGACCAAGAATATTTATGTTATTCACATGTGAGATGAGAGAGCCGTCGAAGGAGATAGGAAAGTTGGGAGGTGTTTTTATGAGAGAGTGCACTGGCCCCAGACTTGAAGAAGTTTAGTTTCCAAAGAGTTGAATTTCACAAGGTAGTTCCTAATGGCAGATGACCATAGATCTCGAGCGTCGAAAGCCATACTGGTTATTTGAAAGAAGGGAGTGAGATTCCAAATGATCAAGGAAATGAGAGTTGAGGAGAATTTCAAGGGAGGGTCCAATCTTTAAAAAAAATTTATTATTGATACGCATGAGCTGAAAATTTCATTTTATATGCATTTTTCCCTGAAGTTCTATGTTCATCTCTGACGCTTTCGAGTTCCCAAAAGTTTGTAAGTTATTTGGACCCGAAGTTCAAAAAAATGAATATGGGGTCAAAGCACTGATCCACATGAGCTGAAAATTTAGCTGAATTATCTTAGCCCCAATTTGCTGAATTAGTTGGAACAGATTTTTGATATCACGTCTTTTTAAAAAAGATATTAGCACTTGAATTTTTTCTTGAAAAAAAAAAAATTCCGAAAAACCTACCCTTTCGGAAAAAGAAAAGGAATATAAAAAACCTTACCTACAATTCTTTTGGGGTGTATGTTGTTTAGAGGAGGGACAGGGCTACAATTTTTATTTAGAAAATTATTAAATGCTTTTTTTAGAAGGGAGCTTCTCAACTTTGAGAATTCTTTAAATTTCTTCAAAAATGGGCCATGTTTGAGAGGCTATATCTCAAAACCAACGAATTGCATCGAATAAAGTATACAAAAGAATTTGTAGTTCCATCTTTCCTCTATACACTCACCAAAAATAAGAAATGTTATAGCTGTAGTTTTTTTTTTTAAATTTAGTTTGATAAGGTGGATTTTTATTCAAAAAAAATTTTTTTTTCGACAGTTCGTAAGTTTTGGGGTTATAACATTTTTCCTAAAACTCAGGGAACAAAACACTATTAAAAGCTTTTGTAGCCAATAGAATTATTAATATACAGTCATAATTTCAGGTCATTTTCAAAAGTGGTTTGATCCCAACATTCATTTTAAAAAGGGGTCAAATTTCCAAAAAAAAAATTTTTTAACTGTTATAGACTCTGTCTAAGTCCCTGGCCCTAGACTTAATCGTTTTTCTCAATCTTAGATGTACTCTACTGGTAAAATCTGGAAAACACTCCTTTATCTGTTTTCCCAACTTCCTTTGACTTGCACACTTTTAAATGCCATGTAATCGGGTCATATCGGCCTTTAACGACCAGGACCGATGGATATTGGATATTCGATATTGGTAGGTCTCTGGTCTTTGCTCACCAGAGGAGATATATATATATATATATATATATATATATATATATATATATATATATATATATATATATATATATATATATATATATATATATATATATATATATATATTATTTTTTTTTTTTTTTTATATATATATATATATATATATATATATATATATATATATATATATATATATATATATATATATATATATATATATATATATATATATATATATATATATATATATATATATATATATATATATATATATATATATATATATATATTTGTGCGTATGTTTGTATGTATGTATGTATGTATGCGTTTGTGTGTAAGAACTTATGAAAATTTGTGCACTCATGCATCGTTGTGCCTTTTCAAAACTAATTGCGTTATAATATAGGGTAAATAATTTATTCTGTGTGCGAAAGTTTTTTTTTTTTTTTTTTTTTTTTTTTTTTTTTTTTTTTACTTTTTGTTGAAAAGCAATTTGGGTTCAAATTGGCCTTTTAAATCATTATATATAAAATATTGCAATTCATTTTTCTTTTTTTAAATTTTCACAATTATTATATATATATATATATATATATATATATATATATATATATATATATATATATATATATATATATATATATATATATATATATATATATATATATATATATATATATATATATATATATATATATATATATATATATATATATATATATATATATATATATATATATATATATATATACGCCTCTGTTTGGGAGTTGGAGAACCATAGACATATTTAATTTAAAGACCGACGTAAAATAGATGCTTAATGTTTGAAAGTGCGATACTCTGTTGAAAGTGAGGATGATTTTTAATAGTGTTCCAGACATTGCTAGTACAACATATGCAAGAAAGATCATTGCAGTTATATCTGCATTTAGACAACTGGAAAGGAAATTAATAAGAATATGTGAAAAGGACTCTACCATCTTTTCCCAAAGGATAAGGCGTGTGATTAGACTGTTTGGAAATGTATGTCTGTCGTAATAGAGTGAGCATAGGAAGAAACAAATCAGTAGTTGATTGGTCTGTAATGGACTTAGAAAAATTAGATTTAAAGAAATTGAATAATAGTCTGAGTATTGAGAGGGACCCTCTCCGTCACTTCACTGGTTCAGTAAGCACACGCTTTCATCAGGAAGGAAATGCCAAAGATTTTAAACAGAGGCAATACGGGTACAAAAGTAAACTGGAAGCACGGAAGATAATGTTTTGAGGGCAAGAAGAAAATACAGTCTGGAAATTACGTCTTCTTAATATAATGTTTAGTGAAGTAGAAACTTTATATTTCGAGAAAAAAACTTACAAAATATCACGAGACCAATCAAAGTTTATTCAAGGCATATGAGTTTCAAATTAAATGAAATTAAATGGTTTGGGCTCCTTATTCTAGAAGATATCGTCTAGGGACACCTGCTACCGAGACCGTAGGAATTTCAAATAAAGGCCCGACCAGCTTGTGTGCCAGAAGTGACAGAAGCTTTCTGTCACAGGAGACGAGGTCTTTCCAACGAAAGACTTGAATAAATAAGAAAAAACAGTATAAATGGTAAAACGTGGTGTGATTTATTAGTCAAATATATTAATATCCTTGTCAAAGTGATTAACTTATCATTTCCTTTAAGTAACACCTAGAATGCTATTCGGGTGAAATATGTTAATGCTTTAAGCACACATGCCATTTATTTCATTTCTGAAGGCAGTATTTACAAAGACGAAAGTCTGATTAAAAGGCCTAAGGAAGCTTTTATGGAGAATGCTTCCTAATCAGGCTTTTGTGGCCTTAGTTTTATCAAGTGCGAAAGATTAGAAAGCAGTGAACAGGTAGAGAAAATGACAGAAAATGAAGAGAGACGGAATGTAACGTATTGAGCAGGGAATGAAATATATAGAATACGACAGATTAAGATAAAGAGGAAAAGGCGGAAAGGACGAGAGAAGCTTAGCAGCATCGTAGTCAAAAGAGTTGGATTAATGATTAATATAATATTCTCTGTGTGCGTGAAGTGATTAAATAATTGAAGCGCACCGACCATGTACAAATACAAAGACTTAAAGCTTCATAAGAAGCTTTAATATATATATATATAATATATATATATATATATATATATATATATATATATATATAATATATATAATATATATAATAATATATATATATATTAAACAATCGTAATTAAAAAAAATTAAGCAGTTGAGATCAGAGATAAGAGAAAGAAGAATTTTTGATTTTTGAAGTGCCAAACTTGATGTAAGGAAAACAACAAGTAAAAAAAGGAAAGTTTTAGTTGCTTTTGTGACCTTACATTGTTTAGAACAAGATGTTGATGTTCAAAGAGATGTTCTTGCAGATTAAAAAGATAGTCTTATTAAAAATTAAAAATACTTATTTTATTTTACAAATTCAATATCCGAGAATTTTCTTAAAGAAATTAAATTCTGAATTTATGACCTCTCTTTGCAACTTGAAATGAATGTGATTTTCTTTTTGTTTAATGAAAACATTCGTCTTTAGAGGAAAGATGAAGATTAAATTTTCCTCATGAATGTCAAAGGGAAAAAGTGTCTCGTTCAAAATCTTTGCAACAATTAATTTTATAATTTTTTAATCCTCACGAAAACTTCTTTTCATCTTAGAGTTTATTCAAATTAAATAACTCATGCAAACGAAACTTGGTTTAACAGGAAAAAATATATATTTATTATTATTCTCTCTCTCTCTCTCTCTCTCTCTCTCTCTCATATTCTTCAATTCTTCTCTTCTTGCTTTAAAAATATAGTAAAGGATATTTGGTGTCATCCTTAAATATTACGAAAAACTATTTCTATAAAATGTTAAATCCGTGTGTGTTGTTCTTTATTTACTTCTCTTGATTCGAATACTTTGATTATTTATTTAATTCAAAATAAAAGTTTTAGCAGAGATATTCTAAATATTAAAATAATTATCAACTTTATAGACTTTGTACAGTCCTCAACAGAAGTTCGTTCCTATTAAGCTGGAAATAAATATTATATAAATGGATCATTTCAGGTTCAGCCAATCACAGTTCAATTAAGACCCGCTCAATGTTTTTATTTTCTTTTATTCAAAATAGAGCTTTTATGAAATGATTCCATTTTTATATAAATATTTATTTCCAGCCTAATAGGAACGAACTTCTGTTGACGACTGTACCTACTGAAAAACCATTTGGTTTAAACAGAGCTGAGCAACTTTAGCACATCCATACCGTACGAAAATTAAAGAAGCTGTGGAAGTACGGGTACGGATGCTATATAATGTTCCACACACCTGGAAAATAAAAACCCAAAAATAAAGTAAAACAATTATATAAGAGTAAGAATATATTATTTTACTTTGATTGTGAGAAAACTAAAAAAAATTCTGTCATGAAATTTTTTTTAACGAAAATATGCAAATAAATTTTTTTTGCCTTACATCTTGAGAAAGGTGAACTTGTGGAAGGGTTGATGTAATAAAGCGACTGAAATTTATATTATTTACATTATTTAATAAAATGTTTTATCTACTCTTACTTGATCAATAGGAAAGATTAAAATTATGTTATGCAGAAACACCCATTTTTTATTTATGTTTTAAAGGTATTCATATTCATATTATTCATATTATTATATTATTATTATTATTATTACTATTATTATTACTACATTATTATTATTATCATTATTATTATTATTGTTATTAATTATTATTATATATTATTATTATTATTATTATTATTATTATTATTATTATTATTTATTATTATTATTGTTATATTAAAAGTTCAAAGCAAAACAGTACTATGATCTTTTTGCAGCCATTGAAGAGGAATCTAAGGGTGGATGGTCCTGGTCTAGAGACATTAACAATGTTGAACGTAAATTATTTATATATATTATATATATATATATATATATATATATATATATATATATATATATATATATATATTATATGAGAATTTGATATATCTTTTTTGGTATTATATATATATAATATATATATATATATATATATATATATATATATATATATATAATATATAATATATATATATATATACCCGAATCGTCGAAATCGATTTTCTTGCACATCTAGGGTTTTGTTCACGCCTATGATGGTATTCAGAAAATCCAATTAAAAATTTTTTCCAAGAGACCTAAGTGATCCCTTTTTTACCTCAAATATTGGAAAAATTGGTGAAATATTGCCATTCGTTTAATTCTGTTGCTATTTGTTCTGAATTGTTCAATGTAAAATTTATTTAGGGAATAAATGAACATTATACAATGTTCATTTATTCCCTAAATAAGTTGACCGAGATTATTTATTTCTTTTTTACATTTCAGGTACCAGCATGAGTCAAATTATGATACGCAAGGCAGCAAGTCCTGTTGTGTTTGGCACCCCTCTGCAGGAATTGCGAACCATTGAACTTCTCACGCGTCTACAGATTGCAAGATATTTTCTTTTCTTGAAGAAACATAAGTATTCCAGCAATAAAGATGTCACTCCTCAGGTGAGTGGGGCTCTTGTTGACTTGTGGATTCGAGCTAGGATTCCACCACAACCACTTATAAACGGTAAAACAAAGCTGTTGAGACTTATGGATGAAGTATCTAAAGCACCAAACCATGGTATTAGTGCGAAGAAAAGCAAGTAGTTTCTTGACAGTTTAAATGAATTGTTTGAAATTGCTGCATGTCAATTCAAGGATCTGCTTGTATCTAACTTTGCAAAAGAAATGAAAATTTCAGCTCGAGAAAGAGGTTTTTTAGTTGACCAAAGAACAGCTCTTAGAATGCAAATTGGCAGAATAGTAACAAAACTGTAACTGCAATGATGAACAGGAGTTCTGCAAGAAAGTCTCGTATGGAAGAAAGAGTAGTTGATGAGAAGAAAAGAAGATTCGAGCAGGAATGCCTCGTGCTGATCATGAGGGGACAGAAAGTATATCCTGACGATGATTTCGTTGCTCTTGGTGTTTGCCGGAACACAACACCAATCCCTATTTTGCACTAGACCAGCAGCAGCTATAGGTACAACGATACTAGATTGACTATGGTATTGTCAGTGCAGATGACAAGACCAATGTTATAGATCTTAAGAAAATCTGGAGAGCACGAGAAAGGCTAAAAAAAGGCCTGACGAAAACAACACAGGAAGAAGAATTGGGAATAGTTGCAGTGTTTCTTGATGGCAGAAAAGACAGTACCCTGAATCAAGGAAAAGAAAGTCAGTAAGTGATACAGCAGTAAAAAGGTAGAAAATCTCTATGTCGTGGTTGGTGAACCTGGAATTGTCTACCTACAACACATTACTGTGGACAGAGGGACAGGTGAGGCTATTGCAGGTGGGCTGCATGGAGCATTATCAGACATGGAAATTGTTGACAGCATCATTGCAGTTGGAGATGACATCACACCTGTCAACACTTGACCTAAAGGTGAAGCAATTCATCTCTTAGAGCAG
>SEYY01016260.1:47500-52500 GCA_009176605.1 Armadillidium nasatum
TTATCTTCGTTTTTTCTTTTTCATTATTCAATATTCTACAACTTCGGTGGCCACAGTACAGAGGTTAAAGCTGATTTTCTGTGGTTATTAGAAGGGATGAGTTATATGCAGGAAAATATCTAAAAAATAAATAAAGAAAAATGGATTTTATTTATTAATCTTCAACCAATTAAAGGAGGGTTTTTACCCTGTCAATGGATCTAACATCTCCTTTCTAGTTTCCAAACTCTTTCTCCAAGAATTCTTTGAAAAATCTTAGTTTTGGACGAACTTATTTCTAAAAAATACTAGTCTTCGAGTCATTATGAGAAATAAAAATGAAAGACCAAGTTCCTACGCCCTATGAGAAAAACATTTTTAGTTTCATTAATATTTTAATACAAAATATCTATTAGTGATATAAAGTGTTCGTTCCACAAACTATGAAAAATGAATTTTGCTTTTGAGGAAAAATAAACCAAATAAGGAGAGAAGAGCAAGAAAGATATAAAATCTCCGAAGAAAAAGATATCAAAAAAGAACACTAACGATATCTTAAAGATATCGTTCATCTTGCAAACATTCCCAAAACACCTCAGCATGTTCTGTTCAGCTCTCTCAACCATACCCTTTCCCCAGGCACATTACTCCCTTATTCTCACATTCCTGACTCTATCCCTTCTACTTACACCACATACCGCTCTTAGATATTTCATTTCGAAAACTTCAATCTTTTTTCTTTTTCTCGCATTCAACCACCACACCTCGCTCCATACATAACAACCGGAAACCAGCATCCCTCGAATATTTTCTCCTTCACTTCTCTTGTCTACCTTTCTCTTTTCCAAATATCCCTCAAGCATCCCAGCACCTTCTCCCCTTCTCTTATTCTCTTATTCTATACTCTACTTCATATCTCTCACAAACATCTCTCCCCTCAAAATTCACATCCAGATATTTAAAGAATTAACTCATTCCAATCTCTCCCTCCCCACCTTAATTAGAAGTTCATCTCCTCCACCTACAAACCTTTCTTCACTCTCCCCATTTTTCATCCATAACACTTTACTCTTTCCTACTTTCACTCGTAAGCCTAACTCATCACAACATTTTACAAACTCATCCACCAAAACCTTTAAGCCCCCTTGTGACTCAAACAAAAGTACAACGTCATCCGCATATAATAACACATTCGCATTCCATATATCTTTGATCCCTCATTCTCACCCCTTTACCCTCTCTTGCCATCAACCTCACCACTTCATCTATAAATAAATTAAATAAACCCGGAGACATAACACAACCCTGTCTCAATCCATTATTTACCTAAAAAAAGTAGTTTCTATTCTATTTATTCTCACACACGCTCTTCTGTTCCTATAAAGTGATCTAATGCCCTCAATTACTTTCTCCTCAATATCATACTTAAGGACCGACCGGGGCCGGGGTTTCCTAAAATTTGTAAAGAGGTCAAAAGCACTGAAATTTTAGGTTAAGAAAATTAGATATAAATTTAACTGAGGTTTATTTAATTGTAAGGAAGTAGTAGAATAGCCAACATTCACTTAATTAAATTAATTGCATTTTCTCGGAAAAATTTTTCAAAAAATTACAGTTTTGTATAGTAAAAGTTTAAAAAAAGTACAAAAATTAATAACAAATAAAAAATTTCTAATTCATTTTAGTGATTCAACAGGTTTACCTAGGTAAGACCCTAAGGTAAAGTTTGAAAAATGTAAAATATAAAATTATCAATATAACCTATATTTATACAAATCAATGTTATTTTATTGCTATGTATCCAACTTGTATCATTTAGCTACATTATTTCAAAATTATTATTATGTTTATACTTTTAGCCAATATGGCTAAAAGATCAGCTTCTGCAGTATTTGGAGTACTTTACAATATGTTCAGGATAAGCTCGAAATAGCTAAATGTAACATCTGCAGTCAGAAAATTAGAAGAGAACCTCCGGGTGCTACAAGTAAAAAAATTTCAACCAAATCTTTATGGAGTATCTAAAACCAAAACACAAAGATGAACATTCACTAGCAGAAAAGGAATGGTCAAAAGAAACAGAAAAGAAAAAAATCATAATTTTCTTATATTTTGTTTGAAATTTTTTTTTATTATTTGACTGACTGAGCTAGCTGAAGTTTTCATAAGCTATCATAAGCTTTCTCTAAGTCCATAAAACACATATACACATCCTTCCCTTTTTCTCTCTTTTTTTTTCTTCAATCATTCTTAAAGTAAAAACCTGGTCCATGCACTCTCTTCCTTTATATATATATATATATATATATATATATATATATATATATATATATATATATATATTATATATATATATATATATATATATATATATATATATATAATATATATATATATATATATATATATATATACAAATGGTTAAAAATTTCATAAATAAATGAAGATTCTTTTTTTCTTTCTCTAAACAAAGCATTAAAAAAGTGAATTAAAAAATAAATGAAAATTGTGATAAAATTTAGAAACAGAAAAAATCATAAAATCTTTTCATTCCTTATTAGCATTGAAAAGTTTTACCTAAAATTTAATTAAATATATACTTATAAAAATAATTATCAAAACAAGAAATTATATTTTTTACCAGGAAAATTAGTTTCCGTAATGACGACGACGACGATCACGACGACCACAACAGCGATAACGACCACGACGACCACGACGACCACGACGAACACGACGACCACAACAACGATAACGACCACGACTACAACCACCACAACAACGATAACGACCACGACCACGACGACCACGACGATCACGACGACCACAACAACGATAACGACGACGACTACAACCACCACAACAACGATAACGACCACGACCACGACGATCACGACGACCACAACAACAATAACGACCACGACTACAACCACCACAACAACGATCACGACGACGACAACGACGACGACGACGACGACGACGACGACTACAACCACCACCACGACGACCACGACGACCACGACGACCGCGAAGATGGTTTCCATTTCTCTTCGAAATTTCTTCATAAATTCGGAAAAAATCCAAATTCTTTTTATCCTTTCTATGCAGTTAGTTATCTACATTGGAAGAGAAACCAATTTCTTAAAGTTACAACAATGAATTACTTAATAAAAGCTCATTTCTATGTATCCGCAAAAGCAATTTCTGAAAATACAAAAATTTTAATTTTGGAGAATCATATTTTTAAAAGAGGAAAAGAATAACAAAAAGAGTTTTAAGAACAAAATCTATAGATTTATTTCTCTGTTTAAAAAAAAAAAAAAAAAAAAAAAAAACAACAACTCAACTAGACATCTAATAGACCCTCATGACTCAACCATCAATGTTAACGAAGGAAGCATTTAAAAAGAAATATGTGACACTGTGCGGAAAATCGCTCTTCTCTTCCATCCGTATTACTTTATTAATAATTATGAAACATTCAACGAACAAAAGTTTCTCTTATATTGAAAAGTAAATAAATAAAGAGCTGAGAACTAAATTTTGATGAGTGAAAATAATGAACAAGATTATATGGCGTAATGTTGAAAACATTTAACACATATAGCTTTAATTTTATTCAAAAATATATTTTTAAAAAATATTAAATTTCTTTTAAATTCTCTATGGAAAATATTTTGCAAAAAATATTATTTCTTTAAAGTTGAATGACGCGAAACATCCAATAAGTTTTACCATTTTTTATTTTTTATTTTTTATTATATATATATATATATTATATATATATATATATATATATATATATATATTATATATATATATATATAATATATATATATATATATATATATATATATATATATATATATATATATATATATATATATATATATATATATATATTATAATATTTATACGGAGTAGTAATTTCATTATTTTGCAACTCTATTATGTTAAAAATATTTTAATATCTTTTTTATCTCACATATTTAACCTTGTCACAGCATGTTATGAAAATTTTAAATACACTGACCTCATTCAGAGTTTTTGATTGCCTAGATTTCAGTTTTTTAAAGGTACAAAGCACCACAGGTGACACATTAAGTCCATTTAAAGCCTCATGATTTTGTATTTTTCTTTAAATAAATGAAGAATTCTTTTTTGTAAAATCAATTCATCTTTAATTGGTAGCTGAGAAGAATAGATTAAGAACCGTCACATTAAAACACTTTATAAATTCTGAGATCGATCAAAGAACAAGAGAAACACTGAAGTAAATTGTAATATATATCCAAATCGAATGGGTTCCTGATTAAGGTAATAGAAACGGAATATAAGAAATATGAAAACGTGGATAAGTGTTTAATAAAGAATATTTTTACGCGAAAACATCAGACATAATGTAAAGATTTGTTGAAGTGTCTTTCAATGCAATGCACCGAACCCAACCTCAAATGTAGGCAGAATTTCACATTTCATATTCACAGATTCCCAAGCATCTCCTCGTGGTAATCCACGAGATATATCTATCCATCTGAAGAGCACAAATTTTCTGTTAATATGAGATGTAGATTAGTATAACAGTCTGAATGGGCCACATATTTTCTTGGAACATCTCACAGAAGCTTTTAATGATGCTTTTATGAACCACCTACCCTTCTTTTCGAAGATTTTCTGGCAGAGTAAAGATGAAGAAAGTGAAAAGAGCATGACATATCAGAACCACAATTAAATAGAACATCAATTTACCTTTCTCAATGAGTACTTTAATGGTCGTGAAGTGGACAAGTTTGAAACTGGACTAGCATGACACAAGATCACTTGATCTATCGCCATGAGATTCCTGTATATGAATTGTAAGAAATCTTTTGTGCATGTGAACAGAAAACTTAATCTTCTCCAAAACGGACGATACTTTAAGCTCTCCCACCACATTGCTAATGTTTATTAATTAAGTGCAATTGCTAGATATATATATATTTTATATAAGTGTTAAGTAGGCATACGTAGGCATCGGCGTA
>SEYY01016261.1:0-15181 GCA_009176605.1 Armadillidium nasatum
TGGTTTCTTGTCTTCTTAGCTCTTTTGGTTTGGAGTTAGACTTCAATCTGAGGCGATCAATCTTGAATGACCTACTGATCATCATTAATTCTCGATGTCTAACCCTTTCTTCTTATAATCGGGAATTTAAACTCTCTACGTATTATATAAATCTACACATATTTACTATTTAGAAAAATTAAAATCTAACATTAAAATAAATACGCGTTTGAAGCTCAATTTATGAATGAATAGAAGATATTTACAATCTAATATTCATTCAAAAATTTTAAATTAAAACATGATATATTCATAAAAAGAACATAAGAGTTGAGAAACCGATTTTGTTATATATATATATTATATATTAATAATATTATATATTATAAATATATATATATATATTTTTAATAATTTATAAATATATATATTTTATTATAATATATATTATTATAATATATATATATATATAATATATATATATATATAGATATATATATATATATATATATATATATATATATATATATATAATATATATATAATATATATATATATATATATATATATATATATATATATATTATATATATATAATATATAATATATATATATATATATATATATACCTGTCTGAGACACATTTGGCAGGGATTCTTTCTCTAGAAATAATGTCTCATACAACTTTTTCACATTTTCGACTAAATGGTGGAGTCTGTGCCTATATTAACATTAGCACTCCTGTGACACTTCTCGTAAACCTAGAATCTCCTAAAAATTTTGATGTTTTATAGCTTAAAATCTGTCTTTCTACTACTACAGTTATCTTTTGTTTCTGCTACTGCTCTCCTAATGGAAAAAAATTTCCAGTTCTTTTTCAATATCTTAATACTTCTCACGGATATATATTTTATCATCCAAATTAATCTAACATAGTATATAGTATTACTTAGTAGAGATTAATATGTTATAATTTTCTGATTGACAGTGATGCACATTTTGTGTATGCCTATTTTTTTTTTTTTTTTAATAAACACCCTCATGAAGCAAATTGTATTTCTTTTAATCATTTAAAATCTAATTAAATCTTTTTTGTAGAAATAACATGTAAAATAATGCTTACTATTGAAATAAAATATTAATTATTTTTTTTCGTCATTAGATAGCCCGACTCCAATAACAGATAGTTTTTGTTTCATGACCAATCACAAATCGGGTTTCTTTGCCATTTTTTATATAAACAAAAATGGCAAGACAGTGTTGCCAAATTTATAACTTTTGTACCAGATTATAAGTTTTGAATTTCCCATTTATCTTATATATATTATATATATATATATATATATATATATATATATATATATATATATTATATATATATATATATATATATTATATATATATAATATATAATAAGGCAATAGATTTTATGACGTCACTTATACGTCATATGTATCAGTGATGTAAATAATACTTTTTGCCTGAAAGTAGGCCGAGCTAAAGCTACAACATTTTTCAAGGTCATGAAAATCTGCAAACAAATTTCATATATCTTTATCCTACTAAGTAATACTTATACTATAAGTCCTCTATTTAGGTGATTTCAACGTACACCACACCGAGTGGTTGGGTTCCTTTCATACTGATACAGGAAGGATGGAGGCCAAATCATTCAGAATTCTTAAAGATCTAGAGCAGTTGATTTGGGAACCCACACACATTACAGATCGTCCTAACCCAGGGGTCGGCAACCTGCGGCTCGCGAGCCACATGCGGCTCTTTGGGTGTGAAGGTGCGGCTCTTTAGTTGCATACGCAAATATGTAAACTAAGTATCTAAGTATATTTGCCAAAATTAAAAAAAAAAAAAAATTTGTAGACTACGCCGTGATAAACACGTTCTGACAAGTCCGTTCGTGCCAGTCGGCGATCACCGCACACGGGAGGCGACCACAGATGCGACGAAACTATGTACTTATAGTCAATCAGTACGTGAGAGAGTGAGACAAACAGTGTTTCGTGTCTAAATTATTTATTTTAATAATTAATTTATTAGAGAATTATTTATTTTATTTAGGTAAGTATTTTTAATTGGGAAATATCGTTGTAAAATGTTTTTTGATAAATTATATTTCATTATGCCCAGCTTCTCGTATGTATTTAATTAATTGCAAAACTTGTCATCTGCTGTTTTGGATATCTAAATAATAATTTTAAAAATTCTTTATTACAGCTTCACCGCAAGCATGGCATCTACAAAAAAAAGAGAAAAACTGAAGAAGAGCATCGAGAATTCAATCGG
Organism: Armadillidium nasatum; assembly: GCA_009176605.1. Lineage (NCBI taxonomy): Eukaryota > Metazoa > Arthropoda > Malacostraca > Isopoda > Armadillidiidae > Armadillidium > Armadillidium nasatum. The sequence goes on from SEYY01016261.1 coordinate 2,281, forward strand.
GATTGGACGGAGTCGTTCGCTTTCATATGCAACTTAGATGGCCTTCCGACTTGTCTCGTTTGCCACGAAAAACTCGCACACAATAAGAAATCAAATTTAGAGAGACACTTCACTAAAAACATACTCAGTTTGCTAGTAAATATCCAGCCGGCGAAGAACGAAAAAAAGCTGTCGACGAGCTCCAAAAACAAAAACAGCAATCAAGTTCCATGTTAAGTAACTGGACGCAATCTACAAGTGATGTTAATCTGGCAAGCTTCGCGGTATCAAAAGAAATTGCAAAAAAAGGCAAACCATTCACAGATGGTGAGTATGTCAAAGGTTGCTTCATACGTGCATCTGAAGAACTTTCGTGATTTCAAAAACAAACCAGAAATCTTGAAAAAAATCAAAGATTTGCCACTATCCGCTAAAACAGTACAAGATAGAATAGCTAAATGTCTTCAAATGTAACACATTTGCAGGTGGAAGATATTCAACTTTCTTCTGCCTTATCACTTGCTATAGATGGGTCTTGTGACATAAAAGACACGGCACAAGTTGCCCTTTTTGTCAGGTATATGTCTTCCCAAGAAGAAGAACTTCTAGGATTGCTACCGCTCTCTGGACAAACTAGAGGGGAAGATATAGCGGATGCCGTGCAAAAATGCCTTGAAGGCAATAAGATCGATTTAAATAAAATCGTTTCAATAGCTTCTGATGGAGCCAGAAGTATGACAGGAAAAAATAAAGGGGAAACAACGATTCTTCAGAGCAAAATAAACCACGAAATTCTTACGTTTCACTGCATAATACGCCAAGAAGCGCTTTGTGCCCAAACATTTACGGCCGAAATAGTTGAGGTCATGAATTTGGTAATCAAGATTTTTAACAGCATCTTGTCAAAAGAACTCTACCATCGTCAGTTTAAAGAATTCTTAAACGAAATTAAGACCTCCTTCTTCACAATAAAGTGCGATGGCTTTCCAAAGGTAAGGTGTTGAAACGTTTTGCTTTGTGCTTGAATTAAATAAATATATTCCTAAATGAAAAAAACATTAATCACCCTGAATTAGAGAATGACAAATGGTTGCAAAAATTTTACTTTATGGTGGATATCACAGCAAAATTAAATGAGCTGAATCTAAAACTGCAAGGAAAGGGAAACCTAGCCTATGTTTTGGTAGAAGAATTGGTTTCTTTTGAAGAAAAATTAATTTTTGCAGAAGATATTCAGAGCGGTAAATTATTTCATTTTCAATTTCTAAAGCAATATCGCGATAAAACCAGTGCAACTGTTGACATGAATTACTTCAGCACAGTTATAAAAAAAAATGAAAGATGAATTTGCTGACAGATTTGAGCAATTCAAAACCAACAAAACCACTCTAGCATTCATAGTAAATCCTCTCAACACAAATAGTAACGAAATCCACATTGAGCCATTTGGAATTGATACTGGATCTCTAGAAATGCAATTGATCGATTTAAAAAGTAAGCTTTGTGGAGTGGAAAATTTACAGAGTTGAAAAGCAAGTTGGAAGAGTTGGAGGTCCAGAAATGTATGTACGTAACGCAACAAAAGTGGACAGCTTTAAAAGAAATGCCGCGAGTTGAGGCACTTATATTCGACGCATGGAATAGTCTTCCAGATTGCTACAGTGAGATGAAGAAGTTGGCATTTGGAGTGCTGACTATCTTCGGATCGACATATTCGTGCGAGTAAGCGTTCTCTTGCATGAATGTAATTAAAAGTAAAGTAAGAAGCCAACTAACAAATGAAAATTTAGAGTCGTGTTTGAAACTTAAAACAACAAGTTATGAGCCAAATTTATTCAAACTTTCTAAAACCATGCAAAGCCAACGCTCCCATTGAATTTGTTTGCTCAAATGTATGCTATTTTTTTTAATTTTAAGTACAAGTTACATTGTTTAGTAAATATTAAATTTTCTACTTGAATAAACATGCAAAGCCGTCGCTCCCATTGAATTTGTTTGCTCAATTGTTTGTTATTGAAGTACAAGTTAGTGTTGTAAGTAAATGTTTAATTGTTTTAATTTTTTACTTAAATAAGAAGTAATTATCTAAAAATGCCATATATATATATATATATATATATATATATATATATATATATATATATAATATATATATATATATATTATATATATATATATATATATATATATATATATATATATATATAAGTAGTATAGGGACCGGAATTGACAGGCAAAAATCAGGCAACCTAAGCCACAACGGGATTTTGATTTGCGTAGCAAATCACTCCGCTCAAATTGACCTCACGCTCTTTCCTGACACCTTTTTGGAGGGTTCAACCAATTGGAATTGGCTCAAGTCTGGGGAAGGGGCCCCGCGGGGCCCCGTGAACCCTCCAAAAATGGTATCAGGAAGTTGCCTGAGTTTGCAAAATCGCTGCGTTCACCTCACTTTCTTTCCTGACCATTTTCTTTACGGTTCAGTCAGCCTGAAATTGGTTCGAACTTGGGGGCCTGGGGGTCCGTGAACCGACAAAGAAAATGTCAGGAAGGTCCCTGAGAATGCAGGATTGCACGCAAATGCATGCAGGATTGCACTCAAATGCAGAAAAGACCGTTAGGGGCAGGTTGCCTGATTTTTGCCTGTCAATTCCGGTCCCTATACTACTATATATATATATATATATATATATATATATATATATATATATATATATATATATATATATATATATATATATATATATATATATATACTATATGTTGTGAAAAACGCTACTTATATATGAATAAAGATATTTTTTATTATGAATAAATAGATTAGTTTTTTTTTTTTTTTTATCAAAAAACTTTATTTAGGCGAATACTATTTATTGTTGGAAAGAAAAAATTTTGTGGCTCTTTAAAAACTTTGAAATTTTGTAAATTGTAATTTTTGACTCTTCCGACTCAAAAGGTTGCCGACCCCTGTCCTAACCAATTCTTGAATACACTTGATTTATGTTTCACCACTACTCCTTCTAGATATAAATACACCATTTTCCCTTCTATTAGTAACTCTGACCATAATCTTATAGCTCTTAATTATAATGCTTTCTCTCCAAAAGCTCCACCATGCCCAAAACGTAATTTCTGGCACTTTAATGGGGCTAATTGTGGGGCAATGCGCCGCCTCTTTGCTAACTATCATTGGAGTGAATCTTGCTTTGTCTCGGGGACGCTTTTGTCTCTGCTGAAAAGGTAGGGGCCGTAATCCTTCACGGGATAGGCAGATTCATTCCATCTTCAATTAAATTTTTTTCTCCTCAAAATCCATGGTTCGATGGCAACTGTTCTTTTGCCCTTCAGGTGAGAGACAATGCTTATCGTGAATGAAAAAACTCTCCTTCTCTTATCACTCTTGCTAATATTCATTCAGCTCGGAATCGTTGCAGAGATGTTTTTCGACGGACTAAGCGTACTTCATAAAAAGGACGTGCGCTGACCTCCATGGCTCTCCTACTGATAAAAATTTCTGGCCTCTTGTCAAAAATATCTCTAATAACTTCTGTAAATCTGCCTTTCCTCCTCTTATTCGCTCTGATGGTTCTGTAGCTAATACTGCTTCTGAATCTAATTCCATCCTGCTCAATTCTGGCATACCTCCTCCTACTCCTTTTCCTCTCTGGTGTCCCATGTCTCTACCTTTAATTACTCATGATCGGGTGCATGGGATCCTGAAATCTATGAACGTCAGGAAGGCCAGTGGCCCGGATGGCATTCTCCCTCGTTTTCTGAGGGAGCTTCCGAGTTAGCTATCCTCTCTATGCCTTAATACTATTACTTTTCCTCAATGCTGGAAGCGTACAACTCTCATTTCCTGAATCATTTGGAGTCTCATTCTCTTTTCTCAGATCACCAGTATGGCTTTTGACGCTCGAAGTCAACTGGTGACATACTTTCCTATCTTATTGATCTATGGTCTTCTGTCCTTAGGGATTTCGGGGAGTCTTGTGTGGTGGAGCTTGACATATCAAAGGCTTTTGACCGGGTATGGCATGCGTCACTGCTCTCCAAGCTCCCTTCCTTTTGGTTTCCTTCTTCCCTTTGCTTATTCTTGTCTAGTTTTCTCTCAGGTCGTTCCATTTCGGCACTTGTGGATGGAGCGACCACTTCCTCCTTTTCTGTCAACTGTGGTGTTCCTCAGGGTTCCATTTTTTCTCCAACTTTATTCTTACTTTTCATTAACGATCTTCTCAACTGCACTTCTAACTCTGTTCACTTTTATGCCGATGACTCAACTCTACATTCATCTACTCATTTCAAATCTGCTCCCTCATTTGCTTCTAGATTTGCTCCTCGTCTCAAATTTCCGATTGTATCCTTGGCGATCTGGATGGGATTTCCCGGTGGGATCATAGCAACCTTGTGAAATTCAACTCTTTAAAAACTCAACTTCTTCACATCTCAATCTAAAAAACACCTCCTAACTTTCCTATCCTCTTCGATGGCTCTCCCGTCTCACCTGTAAATAACATTAACATTCTTGGTCTAAACTTAAACAATAAACTGTCTCGGAAACCACATATCACAATGGTTGCGAGAATTTTTTCTTCTGAGCAGTTACTAAAAATATATAAGGTATTATTCGCCCTTGTATGGAGCACTGTTCTCACATATGGGGGGGGCTCCGGCTCCTCCTCTATTCTGGATAGGGTTGAGTGAAAAGCTAAAAGATTAATAAACTGTTCTCTACTTTCAAACTCTCCTCACTCTTTGTCTCTGCGACGTAACGTTGGCGCGCTATCTCTTTTCTATAGGTACTACAATGGTAGGTGCTCGAGGGAATTGGCCTCTCGCATTCCTCCACCGTTACGTCGTCCTCGTTGCACAAGGGGTGCCCTTCTTTCGCACCAATTTCGTGTGGACGTAGGAAATCCCAGGCTAGCCCATTTTGGTACCTCCTTCTTTCCAGCCACTTCTATTCTGTGGAACTCTCTAGCATCATCTATTTTTCCTCCTGTATTTAATCTTCCACTCTTGAAGGCTTCCGTCTGCGCTCACTTGAGGGCTGTGCTTTAAATGTGTGTTTAAGCGAGTGTGTCCCCTCCTTGAAAAGGGCTCTCCCAGTGAGCTATGGCTTTCTGTAAAAAAAAAAATTATATATATTATATATATATATATATATATATATATATATATATATATATATATATATATATATATATATATATATATATATATATATATATATATATATATATATATATTTATATAGCGTGTATGTATTATCTTAAAGGTGTCTACAAGGCTGAGAAAACTTTTGTGTTCCGAATGAAGAACTCGAAAATAAGTTGTGAATAGAGCAAGAATAAAGTCGTAAAGAAGCAATTTAAAGTCACCAAAAATTTTGATTTAGAGTGGAAATTTATTCGTTTTTTTTTATTTATTTTTTTATTTATTTATATTTTTGTGAGGCAATTCTTTTGTCAGTTTTTATTTATATTTTATTATTTTTTTATCATTTTATCATCGAATAAAATTGCATCTACTGAAAAATATTTAGGTACTTTCTTTGAATTTGAGATTCTTCTGGAAAATTACACACAAATATGCGCACACTCATATATATATATATATATATATATATATATATATATATATATATATATATATATATATATATATATATATATATATATATATATATATATATATATATATATATATATATATATATATATATATATATATATATATATATATATATATATATATATATATATATATATATATATATATATATATATATATATATTATATATATATATATATATATATATATATATATATATATATATATATATATATATATATATATATATATATATATATATATATATATATATATATATATATATATATATATATATATATATATATTATATATATATATATATATATATATATATATATATATATATATATATATATATTAGGGTGGGCTGAAAGGAAAAAAAAATTTTCAAATAAGAAAATCAGCCATCGTATTACTTGGCTTTTGATGTAAAAAACACAATTTTCATGATGAAAATCAGTGGTAACCATATATAGTCGTCCCACTTGACCTTAAGTTCAAAAAGTTTAGAAATCTGGAATTTTAATTGGTTAGTAATACAATGATGTTTGTAAATTTTTACAATTCATGCTACATGCATGAATTAGGTACCAAATTATTCAGAATTAAATTTTAAACACATTTAACTGAATAAAAATATTTTGTTGAGGTAATAGTTTGAAAGTTATATAAAAATATTTTTTTTTTTCAAAATTTTTGTCTATTTATAAGAGAAAACTTCAAAAGAATATCCAAATATTTGTTTCTACCTATTTATTAAGTACTATATTAGTTATTCAATACAGAAAAGCCTAAATTTAAACATACTTTAGATAAATACTTAATCTAGAATATAAAATGACTTTTTGAGACAAAAGTTTTCAGCAATTTCCGGGATCTAATTTTGTTTCTAATTAATCCATTCCTACGATCCAGACCGACTACTGCTAAAGAAACCTCAGTAACTAGCTTTATATGCCTTTCCACATTTTGACTGTGGCAATCGCGTCTTAATTTTTTATTTACCTGGCTCGCCAGTGATAACGTAATGGTCTTCCAATATTGTAGACGTGTAGTATTTGCCATTCACTTCAGAGATTTGAAGAGTTGCATCTCTCTTCCATCAAAACCAATGCCAGTTATGTTATCAAACACTTTTTCTTCTTCTTTCTTCCTTTATTTTCTTAATTTATTTCTTTCTCTTCTTACTTATTTCTGAAAAGTTTGGGTTTGTTAGTTGGTAAATCAGATTTGTTTTCACAAAAATCATGCTTAATGAATAATGTAAGTAATCAGTATTATTAGTTTTAAATGTTTATATTGTATAATGTATTGTATATGGTAGGTAGTTCCAAAATCTAGGTACTTACTTATCAATAACATTTTGCATTTTATCTCTTGTTATTAAGCCAAAGTCTACTAATACAGAAGAAGCGATTGCTGCACCAGCCCTATCACTTATTTGATACCTGAAAAAAGATTTATATTAGATATAATACTTTGAAATGTTACTGATCAGCTACACAATATGTAGATTTATTTAGATATTATTTGACATCATAATTTGCATTTACCTGTCATAAGCTTCGGCTAATGTTCAAAGTTCCCTTCTGTTTTGTTGATCACTTATACCATCTGTAATATAATCAGGGTCAGAATCATTGTTTGAAGATGTTGCAAGCATTTCAACATAGGACTGCTGAATATTTTCCTCAGATGCTGATTCTGAAATGGGGCTTTCGGGATCAGTTTCTGGATAAAGTTGATAAGAACAACTTGTTTTTAACTCTTAAGTAATCATTTTTTTTTTGGATTTCTATGCACTTTCAATTTCTTGGATGTTTTTTTTCTTAATTTTAATTTCAGAAGTTGTTAAAGGAACTGGTTTTGAAGTACAGTATCCTCTTCTGACAGTTCTTTGGTTCTGTAAAAAAAGGTCCATAAATTCAGTTTTCTGGATCCTCTTCATTAAAATTTTAAAAATGTACAATTAATGAAAGCATCATAATTTGATAACCATAGTTGACTAAGACTATGATAGATTTCATTCTTTATAAGAAATTACATGTAAAATGTTATTTAAGTTAAAACATTATTTTGATTACTTTAATATTATTTGATACTTTAATTAAATGTATTTTACCAATATCTATAATTTAAAAATTAAAATAAGTAGGTAGTTTCCACTTAACATACACAGTTACTCACCTCATAAAACTTATGATCATCTTCTGTCATATTTAGCAAATATTTTCTTTCTGCAGATGCTAGAATTTTATGCTCTTTTTGAAATATGTCAAATATTTTGTTTGAATCTTCTATAAACTTTGAAGCGTCCAATTTAAATTTAGGACCTTGTTTTTTTTATCATAATTCAGAGGTCTTGAAAACTCTTTTAGGTGATTATTTATTCTCATTTGAATAGCATTTGCAGATATGGGGTAAACATTATACTTTGTCCATAAATTTTAAAGCTCTTCACTAACTTCTCTTTGAGCATTTTCTGTTCTATACTCTTTGGAAAAAAGGCATCTTTCCAATACCTGCTTTAAGGTTGGCAGTCTTCCTGGTGGAAATTCTTCGGAAGCTTTATAGCATTCATTAATTAAAAATTTATTTACAGAATTTCTTGTACACATAAATTTATAATTAAATTTCCACAAATATTAATAAAAAGCTCTAAAAAAATAAGCAAACTGATATTAAAGTTGTCACATTTTGACCTTATACAAATTTTTTTTAAGTTTTTTTTTTTTTGGAAATACAAGGAAAACTACTTGCTTTACAAGAAAAAGTTATTCAATAACATTTTTTTAAAATTAAATTCTGCATTATTTGATAGAAAGATAATGTTTTTAGCATGAATAATAAAAAGGCTATGGAAATTTTTGTGCCATTAATCCGAGAAAATACTAGATTTTTTAGCCTTTTGAACTTAAGGTCAAGTGGGACGACTAAAAATGAATAACACTGTTTTTTTTTTCGTTTTTGTCATAGATGTTTTTTTACATCAAAAGCCAGGTATTAGAACACCTGACTTTTTGTTTTAAAAATTTCAGCCCACTTTAATATATATATATATATATATATATATATATATATATATATATATATATATATATATATATATATATATATATATATATATATATATATATATATATATATATATATATATATATATATATATATATATATATATATATATATATATATATATATATATATATATATATACATATATATATATACAATTCAAATATTGATTCGATTGTCGTCGATTATTAATGTGCTTGAAAGCAGATGGAAAGAAGAAAAGTTAGGAACATTATATGGAAGACAGAAGAGAAGAGAAGACAATTTGATCTAAGTTTCCAAGATCATCTTCGCGAATGTACAGAGTTTGTTTAGAGAATTATGAGTAAAGAATAATATTGATCTAAGCTAAAAAGAAAAAACTAAATTTTTAGATATAATATTTAAGTATTTTTACTTCTATGAATTAAAAGAAAATATAATAAAATCGTTTTTAAAATATATGGTGAAGCAAAACATCTTTCGATACAACGTACTTTCGGCAGTTAAATTGAAATTTAAATATTAAAAAAAAAAAAAAAATAATGAGCTTGGATATATAAAGGATGCTTATTTCGACGCAGTCAGGACAAATGAAGAATAATTCTTCCCATGGTTCTAGGGTTGGAACCTTTTTAACCAGTTTTTCTCTCTTCCCACGTACGGTTGCAGAAATATGAATATTTCTGCAGTCGACATTACCTTGCATCATGCGGGATACGGTGCAGAGTATAATATATATATATATATATATATATATATATATATATATATATATATATATATATATATATATATATATATATATATATATATATATATATATATATCGGCCTGGAAGGGTTTTCTCCCTGTCAGGGGGACCAGTACATTTCGTCATCTGATCTTAAGAGTCCTTCTCCTTGAGTGCTCTAAAAGATAAGTTTTTCGGTTCGTTGGTTTCAGCGCCAGTCCTTGAGTTTTATTTAAACTTTCGGGGAGGGTTTCCACCCTTTCAGTAAGACTAGCACTTTGTTCATCTAACCTCTAAACTCTTTCTCAAAGAGTTATCCAGAAGATCATGCTTTTCGGAGCTGTGGTTTTCCATGCTAGTTCTGGAGTTGTTAAAAGCAGTAAGCAATAATTATAGTGACGGGTAGCAAGTCCTGTCACCCTTGCTTTATACTTTCCTCGCATGATCCAACTCTGACCCCTAATCCAGATTCTACTCTTACAATATATATATATATATATATATATATATATATATATATATATATATATATATATATATATATATATATATATATATATATATATATATATATATATATATATATATATATATATATATATATATATATATATATATTAATTTTTTAAAACCACTTTATGAAAAAGTAATAAAAAATAAAACGTTAAAAGAGATTCAACAAGGAAATTAAAAAAGAAATAAAAAGGTAAAGAATAAAATACGCGTAAACGTTTCAGCGCCTCAACCTAGCTCCCTCATCACTATGCTAACAAACAGAAAATGAATCAATAGCACAATCACATACTCCGATGAAACAAAAAAATGTCAACCAAGCAAAGTGACTCACAGAATTCTGTTAAATTACAATAAATGATAAATTAGTCTTTAAAAATTAACTTCAGAAAATTGACAAGAAAAAAAATCTTGATGAAATGTTAAAACTCTTTGAGGTTTTAATGAAAAATGATTCTAATAATCTATTTAAATTTTTTGATTTGAAATTAAAAATAAAGCTGGCACCCGCTCAATTTTTCAAATGTTGTTGAGTGATGTGCAAAAAAAATTGCATTGCTCTGATTCCCTCTTCTGACTTCGACTTTATGCTGTTCGAGAAGAAAATGCAGGGTTTTAATGGTTCCTCCAAAGTAAGAGTTTGAAAGTAAGAAATTGGGGCTAAGATTGCTCTGTAAAATTTTCAGCTCATGTGGACCAGTGGTTTGACCCCGCTTTTCTTTTTTTTAACTTGGGGACAAAATATCTTTCAAGCCGTTATAGATTCCGGAAAATCATCGAAATCAACTTAGAACTTCGGGAAAAAATGCATATACCCTGAAAATTTCAGCTCATTCGGTCAAATAATATTTTTTTTTTAAAGGTTGGACCCTCCCTAAAGAGATTAGGTATCAATTAAAGTCTACTAACACTCTCGTAGACTAAATATTCAGTAAATATCGAAATTTAAAGAATGCTATTGGTGACCCTAAACCACAAAAGCATAAATTTTTACCTCTATGATACTGGTGGTTCAAAAGAGAAATCCAAAAAGAAGGCTTATGAATAATAATTCACAAGAGCAACATCCAAGGACTTCTCCCGACAACGCTTGAGCGTGAGGCAATATGACCCTGGCTCGGCCCCAATTTCCTTCTCGCAAACTAAACAGAAAAGGTAATATATATATATATATATATATATATATATATATATATATATATATATATATATATATATATATATATATATATATATATATATATATATATATATATATATATATATATATATATATAATATATATATATATATATATATATATATATATATATATATATATATAAAGTAATAATATTGGTATTGAAATGTCATAAATAAAAATAAAAAGGCTGGTCTATTTTGGGAAAAAGAACTTTATTATATAGTGAAAAGAACAATAGAAGAAAATTGATCATTAAGGATGGGCAATGAATTTTTATATATAAAATCCTAATACTCTACGATCAAGAAGTGGAAACGCATGTTGAAATATAGTGAAATTGGAAGAAGAAAAAATTGTGGTTATTTTTTTTTTATTTTATTTTATTTTATTTTATTTTTTTTTTAATGCAAAATATTCTGGAGAGCAAAGAGAAAGGTCTGTTCTAAAGGAAACCTCTCTATGTTTATCAGTCATTACTTTTAATTGTAGAACAGTTTGGCCTACATACCACGCATTACAGCTGGCACACGTATTAAATAAGTAAATAATCGAGAGTATAAACTAATAGGGAGATGTAATTTATAAAAATGAACTGGCATTGTGGGAATGTAGCTTCATTTATAATAAAAATATTTTTATTAAGATGAGATTGATCTTATATGAGTAAATTTTAAGTATATTGTTTGTATGGGTAGAGTAGGAAAATGAAGAGTTTGTCTGAAGATATTAGTGAGAAACTCGTTACTACTTTTTTACACTTGGAACTTTGGGAATAAATTAAAATGGAAAAGTATTTTAAAATATTTTATCTCTGTATGGAATATATATATATATATATATATATATATATATATATATATATATATATATATATATATATATATATATATATATATATATATATATATATATATATATATATATATATATATATATATATATATATATATATATATATATATATATATATATATATATTATATATATTTATTTTTTTTTTTATACATCACACCGTATCCCGCTGATGCAGGGTGGCGTCAACTGCAGGAAAATTCCTGCAGTCGTACATGGGAAGACAAAAAAAAAAAAAAAAAAAAAAAAAACTGGTTGAAAGGAATCCCAGACCTTAGAACCATGATCCAGCCTTGTCGCCCAATCCAATCTCGTGTTTTAAATTTTATATTCGTAATGCTAATGTTGAAATTTTCACTTAAGTCGAAAGTATGTTGTTAGAAAGTTTTGTTGCTCCTCTTCAAAATTTTGATAAGAATTTAATTTCGATTTATTTAATTTTGTTTTATGAAAATATTTTAAAATTTTTTTTAAAAATAAATCTATTATTTTAAGTTCGAAAAATAATTTTCTTTTCATTACAATTCTACAGCGTACTCTAAACAATCCTTCCAATTTTCTTCTCCTCTTCTCTTCTCTACTCTTCTCTTCTTTTCTCTTCACTTTCTTCTCTGCTCTACTCTTCTCTCTCTTCTCTTCCATCTGATTCTTCTATCTTTTCTTTTCCCTTCTGGTTTAAGCACCTCCACTCACGACGACAGCCAAATCATATATATATATATATATATATATATATATATATATATATATATATATATATATATATATATATATATTATATATATATATATATATATATATATATATATATATATATATATATATATATATATATATATATAGGCACAAGTCCTTTTGAGGAAGCCATTTCTGGAAAAAAAATGGAAAATATCCCAAATCGTAGAAATGGAAAAGTAGTCGACAATATCATCATCACTCACGGGTCGGGGGGTACGGGGGCAGAGCCCCC
>SEYY01016263.1:7500-20000 GCA_009176605.1 Armadillidium nasatum
TAATGATCAAACATAATCATTATAGAGCTTTCTTAATACATCATTGCCTTGATCTTATTGCTAGCATTACAATTTTTACACTTAATATTTTTTCTGAATTGTTAATATCTTCAAAACCTTGCTCTGACACTTTTGAAATGTTACTAATGACCACATCTAATTTGTTTTTGTTTTTGTTTTTGCTTTTTACGTTTTTAATTTTTATACTAATTATTATTTATTTATTTATTTTTTATTTATTTTTTTTATGTTTTTTTTTATTTATTTATTTATATTTTTTTGCAATATACTTTTCCAGATTAAAAATATCTATTTGACTATTTTGAATTATCAAAATATATGATTAACTCAGTTTTGATAAGCCTTGTTTAAAAATGCATTACACTTTTTGACTTAATCAATGTCAGATCTTGCACCTTTGTTCATTTCGCTAAATTTGAACTACACTTTTAAAGTAAATATTTTTGACAATCTTTTAGGGTATTGGTAATTTTGTTTTTCATGTAACTTTTTCTGAAATATTTGCTTATAATTTAGCTAAATAAATTGCTTGCTTCATGTATAATTACAGAGCTAGGTTAACTATTAACATGATAAAAATATAAATCAAAGGAGAATCATTCAAAGCTAATAGCATCCATGCATTTTTTTTTTACTAGAACAGTTTTGATAGAGGCTCGTATATCTTCTAATTGCTTATTTTTTCTTATGTTCTTGTGAAATACCTTATAATTTTAAATTATTTTCCTGCTCTGTTTATCGTCCCGACCAATATTTTTAACTTTTGCTGAACTTTCATTCAAACTCTCAAGATTCAGTTTAGTCAATTTAGTATTACCAGTAAACATAGAAACTTATATTTAATTTCCCTATCAATTATTCATTTGGTGTCTTGCGTGTGGCTGACTGGAAAAGACTAATGAAATTTATTCTTTTTTCATTTCTAGGTAATTATTCAATTCCACATCAAAATCAACCTTTTTCCTGAATTGCTTTCGTTCCACATTAAAAGATATGAATAAGAAAATACATTTGTAACAGTATTGCTTAATAAAGATAAAATTGCATAAAATTTGAAACAGTTTTGCATATTTTTTACTAATGAGACTTTAATTTTAATTTCAAAACATTATTCGAACCAGTTTTGTTACTCTGCAAATTTAAGACTGTTTTTGAACGCTGATTTAAACAACCAACTACATTTCGAATACGGATGCAAACGAGAGTACGCGCATTAAAGTGTTAGATTAGGCCCAGTGGAAAAGCTGCGTATTTTGATTTCACGTGTTCTTTTTTATTTAATATAAAAAAAGGTGAATTTATACAGTTAAGGTATAGTTAGTTTGCATTATATATTATTGTATTTTTAAAAGTTGGCCTTTATATAGCCTAGTCGTATTCAAAAGTATATATCATAAAATAGGCTTACGTGTATCCTTATACATTTTAGTCTATGAACGTAAGAAAATACAGTTAGAAGCCAGAATGACCTATCAAGTCTGGCTAAGTCAAAATAAATTACAAAACTAATAATCATTCACCATGAAGAGCGTCACATACAAAACTTTCCCCATACTAACAATCGAGCTAATGTATGGTTTATATCTTACCTTGGTATTTAGTAGTTATTCATAATATAAACTGGAAATGTAATGTATATTGAAGAAAACTAATAAAAATGGGTTGGAAAATCAAATTTAATAAATTTAAAAAGTTTGTACTGAAAAGCCTGTTATAAAATGATATGGTAGATGTGTCTTTCCCAGTTTCAGATTTTTTTCTTATATTGAAACTAGGAAGATGAATTGATCAAAAATTATTTTTTGAGGGGTTTAATTGGGCCACGTAAAATGATTTTGTAAAGTAAGAATACTAAAAATTAGCAAAAAGTAAAAACTACAATGATTTACCAACATTATGTACTACTTTAATCAATAATTGCGTAATATTATTTGGCTTTGTACTTTGGAGTAAAAAAGAAAGAATTAAATTTTTTTTTTTATTGAAATTATAAGGATGTAATATGAAATAAAGTTTATGTATATTATTATTATATAATATATATAATATATATATATATATATATATATATATATATATATATATATATATATATATATATATATATATATATATATATATATATATATATATAATATATATACAAGTAATATAATAATAAATTTGAAAAATATGAAAATATTTAATAAACTTTATTCTTATAAATAAAACTATTCTTAATCAAAAGATGAATTGCTCAAAAAAAAAATTTTTTTTGGGGTTAATTGGGCCACATAAATTTTTGTAAAGTAAGAACTTAAAAAAATAAATTGATAAAAAAAATAATAACTAGGATGATTTAATAACACTTTGTACTACTTTAATTATTAGTTGTGAAATATTATTTTACTTTGTACTGCCAGTTTACTGGATCAGTTTCTGAGGTGATTGTATAAATACTTTGGAGCAAAAAAAAAAAAAATTCAAATTTTTTTTTTAATATATTGAAATTGAAAAAATTAAAGTAAATATAAAATTAAATAATTATTATATATATATATATATATATATATATATATATATATATATATATATATATATATATATATATATATATATATATATATATATATATATATATATATATATATATATATATATATATATAATAATTCAATCTGGCATGATACCTCTATTTTTCATTATACAGGTATACCTCGGTAATACAGCTGGTATGGTTCCAGACCACCGCCGCAATGCGAGTCACTTGCTTTTTTTCACTCGCTACAACATATGAACACCTTAAAACTTGTTTACACTAGATCATTTTTTTTTTGCGCAATAGCGCTAGGCTAAAAATAAGTTTCAATTTAAAAATAAAATATGTAATGAAGGGTAAATAAAATAAAAATAATATATTTTAGCTTTAAAAACTTTATTAATATCATTGAAGGAAGTTGAAGGGAAGGGATTAGTGAGACTCGTCATCTGACCCATCACCTTCAACGAATCTAATTCTCTTGCTTGGTGGTTGATGGCTATTGAATGATAGGATTTAAAGGTGTGGGTATTTGCAGCACTGGCTTAAAATAAGATGTCAATGTTGACGTTTGCTTCATTGAGCATCGATCTGGCTCTCTCGAAGAATTTCATAGCATGTGAAGTCATGTGGCAATCTTTTGCCAACTTTCGCTTCTCAAAATAAAATGTCAATTGATTCAAGCATTCTTTCTTTCAAATGTGATTGTCTTTCAATTGATTCAAATCCTTTCACAACTATATGCAGTAGGCCTACATAATGCTCTAAATCTTTTATAGACATTTCCTTAATTTTGTTGTCATCATCGTTATCAACAGCAGATTCAGCCTTTAGAAATAATTTGTTGCTCATCAAGTAATGGCACGTTATGACTCTTTTGACCTTCAATCCACAGCACTAACATTTTCTCCATTTCAGCAATAACATTGTCCCGTTTTCATATTATTTCAGTGTTCACTGGAGTAGCACTTTTAATTTCTTTCAAAATCTTTTTCTTAGAGTAAGTAACTGTGCTTACTGTTTGCTGAGCTAGGCCTAGCCTACGGCCTATCTCGGTGTTCAAAATGCCTTGGTCATGTAAGTGAATCATTTCTAACATTTTTTCCAATGAAAGTGACTTCCGACTCTTCTTTTCACTAGACTTAGGGGCCATGTCTATATGGGTATACATTGAAGGTATGTATACGTAATATAAATGCGTATTAACACAATTGTAACTACCATATTAAATTTGGCGTTCAAGTGGAGAGAGATGTGCGTTTTTGAATGCTGCATGGGAATTTTGTTGATTAAAAGCTGTAAGAGCGAGACAAGCGCCGAAAAATATTTTAGTGTCGTATGAGTGAAGCGCTGTAAAATGAGGTATGTAAAAATGTAAAATTCTACATTTACATCTGTACTTAACGAAAGTTCTACTTCCACACTTTACCAAAATTCAACATCTGCCTTCGCATCCGCAAATGAGAAAAAAATTACATATTGATCCATCACTTTTATATATATATATATATATATATATATATATATATATATATATATATATATATATATATATATATATATATATATATATATATATATATATATATATATGAACTGACCAGGGCCTCTGCCCTGGCTAAAAATCAATGAAAACCAGGGTTTGCCAGCCAGGGTTAAAATGGCAAATTATACTTAGGGAACCATCTAATTTCAATTTTTTTTTTTTTGAATTATCAGTGTTTATAGCTCTTTTCCCAGTAAAAAAAAGTCCATTTCTAGCATTTTCTGTGTCTATAACTGCTAAAAGTTTTTTTTTTTGGGGGGTGGAAGTTTGACCCATTTCAAATGAATGGTGGGCCAAACCACTTTTCAGAATGACCTAAAATTTGGAAAGTATATTCAGAATTCTATTGGCCAGAAAAACTTGTAACAGACTTTTGTTCCCAGAGTTATAGAAAAAATGTTAAGCCCAAAACTGAACAACTATTGAAAAAAAAATTACACCTTTTTGGACAAAAAAAAAAAAAAAAAAAAATATAACATTTCATATTTTGGTGGGTGCATAGAGGAGGGATGGGGCTACAAACTCCAATCTATACTGTATTCGATGCGATTCATTGGGTTCGAGATATAGCCTTCAGAAAGGTCCATTTTTTTACCATATTTCAAAAATTTCCAGTTTGAGAGGCTATATCTTGCTACAAACAAATAGCATTTGATAATGCACTAAGTAAAAGTTGTTGCCCTGTCCCTCTTCTAAGCAATATTCAAAAATAAAGTAGGTAGCATTTTTTTTTTTTCTCCTGGAAGGGTATGATTTTTGTAAACTTTTTTTTTCAAGTGCTTATAACTTGTTTTCTAGGCATATCAAAAATCTGTTCCCACTTATGCAAGAAATTTGGGCTAAGTTTATTCAGTTAAATTTTCAGCTCATGTGGACCAGTGGTTTGACCCTGCTATTCATTTTTTTTCAACTTTGGGTCCAAATATCTTTCAAACCCTTATAGACTCAGAAAAATACTTAAAATCCAACTCTGAACTTCGGGAAAAAATGCATATACCCTGAAAATTTCAGATCAATCAGTCAAATAATAATAAAAAATTTCAAACAAAATATAAGAAAATTAAGATTTTTTTTCTTGCCATTTTAAAATTCTCTTTTTTTTGTGTGTTTCTTTTGACCACTCCTTTTCTGCTAGTGAATGTTCATCTTTGTGTTTTGATTTTAGATACTCCATAAGATTTGGTTGAAATTTTTTTTACTTGAAGCACCAGGAGGTCCTCTTCTAATTTTCTGACTGCAGATTTTACATTTAGCTATTTTGAGCCTATCCTGAAACATTGTAAAGTATTCCCATACTACTGAAGCTGATCTTTCAGCCATAGTGACTGAAAGTATAAACAAAATGATAATTTTGAAATAATGTAGCTAATTGATACGAGTTTGATACATATCAATAAAATAACTGTTTAAATACAGGTTATATTGATAATTTTATATCTTACATTTTTTCAAACTTTACATTAGCGTATTTCTTACCTAGGTAATGATGATAAATCACTATTATGAATCAGAAATTTTATTTTTATTTTGTACTTATACAAAATCTGTATTTTTCTAAAAAAAAATTTCAGAGAAAATGCATATAATCATTAATTTAAGTGAATGTTGGCCATTCTACTCCTTTTTTAATTTAAATATATATAATTTTTTTTACCCTAAAATTTCAGTGCTTTTGACCTCTTTACAAATTTTAGGCAACCCCAGCCCCGGTCGGTCCTATATATATATATATATATATATATATATATATATATATATATATATATATATATATATATATATATATATATATATATATATATATATATATATATATATATATATATATATATATATATATATATATATATATATATATATATATATATATATATATATATCAAGCTGTTGGGTGAAGCATGTGCGAAATTCAGGTAATTTTATTACACTCCTATTTTATCACATCTATTGTGATTGATAGATTTAAAACACATCACAAATAATTCTAATATCTTTTCTTTCCTTAGAAACAATCATGCCAGATCGGGATAGAGATCGTGACAGAGACAGAAATCATAATAGAAACAGGTAAGAAAAATATTGTACTTCAGTTTAATTGCATTATTATTATTATTATTATTATTCAAAAAATCTTTTTATTTTTTTTTTTTTTATAAAGGTAGTCATAAAGTTGGACCCTTCTACAGTCAAAGATATTCAAATGTTTATTAACAAATTATTATTATTATTATTTTATTTGAAAGTAAGTTCCCAATAATGTTAGTAAGTAAGTTAACATTCTCATTCTTATATCTAGAGACAGGGACCGCGACCGAGACAGGGATCGCAATAGGGATCGGGATCGTGATAGAGACAGAGACCGAGATGGTCGCAGAGATCGTGACCGACGCAGGAGTCGCTCACGTTCCCCATATTCCAGGAAGAGGTCTCCTTCAGATTTTCTTTCAGGACCTTCTGGAAACCATTCTGGTATAATGTGTTTTATTCTTATTTGTGAAATAAAATAGTTCCTTCTATTATTATTATTATTATTGGTGTCTGACCCTAAAATCTATTTTTGTTATGCTCTTTCAGAGCCATCTATGGAAGAATTAACGCCCGAAGAAAGGCAAATGAAAGAATTGCTTGGTTTTTCGGATTTCCATTCTACAAAAGGTAAAAATTATTATTTATTCTTTATTATACTGGTTTGAATTATGACTTTGTAGCAAGATTCAGTAGAGTGCTGTCATTTTAAAAAAAAGTTTAAAGTTAGCTTCCCTTATTTTATCATTTACTTCAATTATTTCATTTATCTGAATTGGAATTTTAAGCTTTTTAATAAAACACAAATTTATAGTTAAGCAAAATCTTATGAAATAATTGCCAAGAAACATTTTACTTTGTAATGGCAGTTCTCAGATCTATGCTACTTGGTATATATAAATTTTTATTGAAAGTTTTTTTTATAAGATTATAGATTTTCTTTATTGTAAATTAAAATATCTAGTCATCTTCAATTCGTTAAAACAATTTCATTATTCACTTTTAAACATATATTAACTTTTTAATATTATTATTGTTGTTGACATTTATATATATTTAATTATTTGTTGACATTTTATTTTTACAATTTTTACTGTAAGAGAAAGAATGAATTGATGTTTTATCTTTTCCAAAACTATAGTTTTTTCTCTTCTTGACACCTTTACTTAAATATTGTGTTAGGATCTATTTTCTTTATTATAAAGGTGCGACCCATTTGATCAGAATTTATAACGTAAGCTTTTATTCTTGGTTTTTCTAGGGAAGAAAGTGGAAGGGAACGACGTTGGGGCTGTTCATGTGATCATGAAACGCAAATATCGACAATACATGAATAGAAAAGGCGGCTTTAACAGGCCCCTTGATTTTGTTGCTTAAAAAAAAAAATAGTTTTATTGAAGAAAAATTAACTTTTTTTTTTATTATACATTTCTGAGGTTGAAGTTTTGTTTTAGAAGTAACTGTATTTTAGCATTTTTTCACTTTCTTCCTTAATTTTTGAAAATATAAAACTGCTTATAAAGAAAATATCTTTCAATTTAATTTGAATTTAAATAATCAAAAATTTCAAAATGGGGCTTTTGAGAGTAAAAATATATATATTTAATTAAATAAATAAATAAATAAAAACTTTTGAAAGTTAATTCTTCTTCATGAAAGAACCCAATCACAAATTAGAAGGGACAAACAAAGACGTTCTTTTAGAAGGAGAGAAAGGTAGAACAAGTCTTAACATCCATCGTTTTCGAACCCAATCACATGTGGATGTGTTGTCAATCCTTTTTGAACCTGCTTTTTTTTTTATTACATAAAGACTTACAGCTGTAACGAGAGGATATTTTTTTCTACAGTATCTACTCCAGCTTATCTACGTTTATAATCAATTTTTTTTCTTCATAATAACAACCTTGGCCTCTCCAGGGATTTCGACGAGCAATAACCTCCTATTCGTCTGGAACTATGAAGAAGAACTTCTCATCTTTTGTGTTTGAATGAATTTTTATATAAGTTTTGTTAGTGAATGAGTCTTTATATGTGCGTGCGTGCGTGCGTTCTTGCTTGTACGTTAGATTTTTTATAAACTTTCATTAATACGAACATATATGTAAATTTTGCTTGAGAGTGAAAAAAAAAAATTTTTTGGAAGGGTATGTTTTAGTACCTTATTATTATAATTATTTTTTATTGTTATTATTTTTATTATCTACATTGACGTTTTACATGCGATGTGAATGTATCGAATTACGTATTATGAACATTGTTTGCGAGTTTTTAAATGGTTTGTGTAAAACCACCAGCACCAATTCCTTTAATAAAAAAAAAAAAAGTGTCCATCTCGATAACAAAAATAGCATTTTAGACTCCTTCTTGCACGACGAGTCTTGCCGCATTGATTATTGTCATCTTTATGGCTTCCCTGAAACAGGTTCAAAAACTTTTGAAGTTTGGGGAGCTACAGTTGCTGACGGCAAAAAGAGAGAAGATCTTAAAGATTATGATGAGTATCGCAAGTGGGTAAAAAATCAAGAGGATTTGGATTATGAGGAGCAGGTATGTTTTTGCCCATTTAAACAAAAATAATTATTTATATAATTTTCGTTTCTGTTCGTAACTCTTGAATGAGGCTTTAACGAGTATTTGAAAATGTTGTTACCTCATTGGGTTTTAAGTAATGAACGAGTTTGCATTTGGGATATATTTAAAAAAAATTGCAAAAAATTTGGTCGGGTTTCCTTCATAATTTATCCTTCTAAAGAGAGAAGAAAGGGAAAAGAGAAGGAATGACAGAGATCGCGACGGAGGACGCGGATCGCGCTTCGGCAGTGGTGGTGGCGGCCGAAGAGGATCTCCATCAAGGTGGTTATATTGTCCTCTTAAATAACATATTGGCGTTTTACCGCCCAATACGTTATATATTAGGACTTTCTTTATTTTGTTTGCTTGTTTTTCATTATTTGAAGATAAATTGAAAAAATCCTGAATACAAAAACATTTTATTCTCGAACTTAAAAAGTTTTTAAGTAATAAACTTTTGTTCCCTTAATCATTCGTCCAATAGAGACCGTAGATCAGGTGGTGGTGGCGGCGGCGGCAGCCGTGACAGAGATAGGGACAGGGACCGTGATCGCGATCGTGGTCGTCGTAGGTCACGTTCCCGAAGCCCTCGCAGGGATAGGGACAGAGATAGAGAAAGGGATCGTGATCGCGATCGTTATCGTGAAGACCGTTATTCTTCTGGCCGTGATGAATCAAGAGGTGGTAGCGCCGGTGGGGGCGGATACCAAGAAAGCAGCGGAAGAGGCGACTACCAATCTCCTCCACCACCACCCCCTTCTCAGAGTCAATATGGTGGTTACGATAGGCAGGATAGGGATGATGGTTATCCAGCACCACCACCTCCACCAAATTATCCTCCTTCAAGCTATCAATATGAATATACATCACCACTTAGTGCAGGAAGGTTAGTGTTTATGCCGGTATTTGTAAAAAAAAAAAAAAAAAAAAAAAAAAAAATTGATTTTAAGATATTTAATAAATAAATATATCTTAGGTAATTCAATTTATTTTAATTGAAAACTTTATTATTTATACTGTTAAATTAATTTCATGAATATGTCGATGCTTGAAAGAAATTCTTAATAGTTACTTTATGAAAATTCTCAAAGTTAAGATGACATTATAATATTGCATGTTTATTTTTAAGATTAAGAATGGTCTTTTAATTATGATTTTGTTTTGACAGGTTTTAAATCACGATGCATCATTACTACTATATGTGACATCTAAGGCATTAAAAAGATTTCAGTCCATCATAGGTATATTGTGGAGGCCATTTATACACTTTAAATTTTTTCTCTTGAAATATTAGTATTAAGATCTTAATAGCTATTGTATATTAAGTACTGTATCAAAATTTATTTTTTTCATTGTAATCTTTCCAAACAAAAGAATAAATTTTATACAGAGTTATACCTATTTTAATTTCATTTTTTTTCTTGTTATTATTAGTACTATTATTTTTTATATTGTAAATTCCCTAGAGCTTAATTAATAAAAGTGTAAGAATGTGAAATATTCATATCCTTCCATTTCATTAATAATTTTATTATCGAAGATATTTATAAGAACAATTTGGCTTTTAGTACTTGAGGTTGTTGACTATTAAAGACAAATAATTAATTTTTAAGTACTTGACAGTTTGTTTTTCATTTCTATTACTTTTATGCCATATAGATGAGGGGGAGAGAAGAATTGCAAGTTTATCGCATAAAATATAATGTTCACTTTTGTACCTTTTGAAAGGAGAGTAAGATTTTGAAATTGACTTGACAGAAAAATGATTATATGGATTATTCAATGAAATGCACATTTTTTTTAAACCAGGTTGAAACTATTAATCTTGGTTCCTGAGCCAAAATATTTTGAGACTTATTTTAAACTGCGCCTTTTCATACTAGTGTACTGGTGGAAGAAGGCCAAAGACATGATTACGTCCATCATGTGATGTGAAATGTAGGAAAGACTACAAACCTTGTTTGTTAAAATCTAAATTCTACGCAAAAGTATCCCATAAAAATTGGGTTATTCATAGAAGTTGCGTTAGTCATGGATGTCTAACAGAAGGAAGGGATTTCGTTAAAAAAAAAAAGTTACTAGTGATTTTCAAGCCATTTCGGAGATGGAATGTTAACATGTTTTATAATGCTACTATTAAACTAGTTAATGAGTAAATTTCTTTCATATATGAATTGATACAAACATAAATTTAACATGCTGAAAACTTTGGCTTTTAAAACGTAAAAATTTATGCACTTTCACATGGAAATATCCGAAAATTTACGTAAACTTTTTTAACAAGATAATCTAATTTACTGAAAAGGACCAACTGAATACTATTACAGTGTGCTAATGATTGTATTTTGGCAAAATACAAATAAAACAAATGCTTAATTTTTTGTTTTTAATACCAAGTTTATAAAGTATTAAGATTTTTTAAAATATTACTATGAAAACGAGAAAAGCAAAAATAATGGTCATATATTTATTTTTTTTTTTTTTTTTTAGGGTAAGTATAAAATTCAGTATATATAAATTTATATGACGCTTGCTGTGCCTGTCAAATTCATTGCATGTTGCAATTTAAGGTGACCATATTTTTCTGACCAAAAATCGGGACGCTTCTGAACATTGCCTTGCCCCCACAAACACCCTACTCGTAAGGGTTTTAAGGGATGTATAAATGAGGGTGATTTTAATATAAAGAAATACAAATGTTTTCAAAAACAAGGACGTTATATCAAAAAAAAAAAAAAAATTTTTGCCTTCTGCTCCTACGTGCCGCGCCCTCTCGCTGGCAGAATAAATAATTTGTGTCAAATCTAAAAATCGTAACGTCCGTCCCGATTGGATTGACCCTCTAAAAAAATCGGGACTCCTGAAAAATTCGAAACGGATGGTCACAGAGAGAATTTCCATGGTGATATATTGGACTCGGTAATGCCCTTCAAATTTGATGAGTAATTTCTTGAGTAATACAATCATAATTAGAACAACTAACACTTTATAATTCTAAGATATATTAATTAACAAATAATGATATCGACATTAGTAACAAATTTACAAGTAAATATATGCTTATTGCAAGCTAAGTTTGTAAATTCAATATGTCTTATATTTACATAAGACTAAGTTCAACATACCATACTTAAAATTATTCGACACTTGTATTATGGTAGTTAATTCCATCAAAATAAAAGTTACTCTGCAAAATCCAACAGTTCATTAGAAATATTCTTCGGATCCTGCAAGATCAATGCAAAATTTTCTCTTGAAAGATTTCGATTGGTATTTGTAATGTACCAAACAAGTATTGTTCTTTAAGGAATTTTTTATGTAAATATAAGTTTTCTCTGGATTCCGATTGCTATTCATGGAATTTCTGATGAGATATTAAAAAATTTGAATTTAAAAAAAAAAATAATGAGTTCTTTAAGATTTAAGCAATGGTTCCAACGGAGCAAAGGGAAAAAAGTTGTAACCCAGTGACTGATGCTTCTCGAATCTGGCAAAATAAGAATAAAATTTTGATACGTAAGCCGCATTTTAATTTAATTTTTTTTTTTTTTTTTTTTTTTTTTTAAATTTTAAATCTTAGAGAACTATACGAATCTATTAATGTTGAGACAGAATTGTTGTTTATCTCCATAACTGAAAATTGAAGAATTTTCGAAACAGGAGAGTATAGCAGCAGTGGGAGAACAACAATAAAGTAACAACTGGTGTCACAATCAACACTACTTTCTCTTTTGAAATACTGAGACTGGTAAAGTTGGATTCTTTTCAGATTTATTTATGACACTGCTGTCCATGATTGTTTTATTGAAGTCGTTG
>SEYY01016264.1:10000-17500 GCA_009176605.1 Armadillidium nasatum
GGGGTCAGTGGCACCCAGTCACAACAGCCGCCCACAAAGTCGTTTGCAGTCTCATAATACTTCTAGTTCTTTATCCACTCCTTACCATTCTTCTCAACATCATCAATCTTGTTCTGGTCCTTCAACGGCTCCACACACCTTCACATCAGAGCCAACTTCACCCGTTTGTTGCTCCTCTACTCATATACATCACACACTTCCTCATACGTTAACACATACACATACGGACCAAAGACCTTGTAGTTCAACTTGTTTATCCAGAGCAGAATTTAATGTAAGTTTATTTTATATATATATATATATATATATATATATATATATATATATATATATATATATATATATATATATATATATATATATATAATATAAATAATTTCTAATATACTGAATAATAATACCGAATGCTTTGTTTGAATATATATAAATATATTTTATAATATATATATATATATATATATATATATATATATATATATATATATTATATATATTATATATATATATATATATATATATATATATTATATGAATTTCGTTTAAAACTTTAAAGTTAACAGATGTTTGACTACTAATTAATTTGAACCAAAATTATATATTAATTCAATGTATTTAAATAGAGAATTTTAAATATCTCTATCAACCGTTTTCTTATCTGCTAATTTACTTTATTCCAGAGAGAAAATTTAAAAGCAGTAAGTAGTTGTTGTAGCAGTAGACCACACAGCAGGTGCAGCTCGAACACAGCAACAGCATCTGTATCTAGTCATTGTTCCAAATCTCTTCCTTTTAATTCATCGGAGCACTCTTCAACTATGAGAACCCCAGCTCCAGGCAATAATATTTCTGTAGGAGGCCAGTGTGGGGTCCTGAAGCCCCCTTCAACCTTGCCCGGTCTCCATTACAATGATCACGAAAATAATAATAATAATTTGCATTCGCCTGACAGCGATACAAGTAATAGGTAAGCTACCAACCACATCTGTTATAATAATAATAATAATAATAATAATAATAATAATAATAAATTTTCGATATTAAGCTCTTTCAGATCTTAATTTATTCTGTTGAAACGACATTAGAATGGAGATCTCCTTTCTTATTTTTAATACTTCTTTTTCCAATCTAAACTTCCAGGGTTTGCATTTTTTTCTTTCTTGTCCCTTTTAAATAAGCATAAATTTAATTGATTTGTTGAAGGGTTTCGTCTTGGAAAGAAATATAAAATCTTGCATAAATGAAAGAAAACTTGTAGTAAATTCCAATATGTTTGATTTAAGACACTAGGCACTATAGATAATCGATAAGAGTGCTTGTGTTAGAGAGACAAGAGACTTCGATTTATGAAACACTTAATAATAATAATAAATAATAATAGTGATAATAACAATTGGTAAAACACCTAATGTATATATCATCATCCCATTATTATTTTAATTCACAGAATCCCAGAAACATTTTTACACGTTTAAATAGTTGAAATATCGTAGTTCTTTTCCCCCTGTATCCATTTTCAGGAAGATGCCGCCTTCATCCTTTCAGATGGACTGGCATCTCCTTCCTTCTGGTCTATGAACTCTTTCTCCTAAAATTTTCTACATCTAGATAATTTCAATTTTCAATTTATATATTTTATTCAGAGGCACAATTAAGATAATACAGTTTTTCAGTAGGTCCTATTCTACTAGATATAATATTAATAATTAGTTAGTTGTACAATACTCTGAAAAGGGGCTACTAAGGGGATACACATCGGTTTCCATTGAACCCCAGTGTTTAGTTGATAAATAGTTCATCAATACATATTAATAACCATTAATATACAAATATGATGCATAAAATATAATGAGCAATAATAAATATAGTAATAGTAAATAATAATAATAGTAATAATAAAAGCGAGTAACAATAATATACCAAAAATAATGATAATTGGAACATTAGTTTCCAATGATAGTCTTTGTGTTTCACACCAACAAATAAGGTTTTCATTCTATCATTGGAAATAATCTTCTTCTCCCATCTGGCCTATGAAATATTTGTCCTGAAGTTGTCCTCAATTCCATATTTTTAAGATACAATAATGGAGCATCAATTCAGTAGTGCCGGTTTGCTAATCCTGTACTAAAATACTCCTCACAGGATTCGATTCTTTTTACGTAACGAAACTCTACTTTTCGTTCTGCAAATTTTCTCTTCACAAAATCTGAACAACCTTCCTAGAATAGATTTTGCAACTTATATATATATATATATATATATATATATATATATATATATATATATATATATATATATATATATATATATATATATATATATATATTATATATATATATATATATATATATACTATATATATATATGTATAGCGAAAATGTGCCTCGATGTTTATCGAGGGTAATAAGTTTTCTGAATAAGGAAAAAGAGGTAGCATTAAACTGATTAAAAGCACTACTGTTTAAAGTGTCCTGATATCCACATGATTATTCCAAAGATTTAAACAATAAAAAATCTTAAAAAAATAAATAAAAAAAATAAATAAATAAAAATAAAAAAAAGAAAATAAAAAAAAAAAAAATTAGACAACAAAGAGGACATTTGAGATAATACATTGAGTCTGCGCTCGAATACACACACACACACACAGACATATATATATACGCATATATATATATATATATATATATATATATATATATATATATATATATATATATATATATATATATATATATATATATATATATATATATATATATATATAGTGTGTGTGTGTGTGTGTGAGTACAGTATGTGTATTTTTATTGGGCATCATTATTTAGGCTGGTATCAAATTCCTTCTCAAATATTTTCTTCTGAGTAGATGAGAAACAAATGAGTTTTGATAACGGACACAACAAACGACGTTATATATATATATATATATATATATATATATATATATATATATATATATATATATATATATATATATATATATATATATATATATATATATATATATATATATATATATATATATATATATATATATATATATATATATATATATATATATATATATATATATATATATAAGTAGGCACACATAAACATACATATAACGCTATTCATACATGTGGTACACATAAAGGTTTAATTGCACACAGCTATCCAGGACCAATTGGCGTCGCTTCCTTATCACAGTAATATCCCGATCGCGAATTAGCGACGAACGTATTCGAGACTCGTGCGGTATTTTGTTCGGCTATTTAGAAATAAATAAAAAATAAATCAATTTATAAAATTCGGTTTAAAGATTAATTCTTCACTTTTTATTTACTTTATTGCTTCTCACTTATCCAAGTTGCATATATATATATATATATATATATATATATATATATATATATATATATATATATATATATATATATATATATATATTATATATATATATATATATATATATATATATATATATATATATATATATATAAACTCAAGTTTAAAAGTTTGCTATAAGGGGAGTCGAACCCTGGCCCTTTAGCTGATACGACAGAGTATAATCTCTTCGCTACGACGGGTGAGGTTCGAATCCTTTTATAACAAATTTAAACACTAGTTTAATGTATTTCAGTCTGAGTTTGTTAGCAGACTTAAAATTATAAAATTATATATATATATATATATATATATATATATATATATATATATATATATATATATATATATATATTATATATATATATATATATATATATATATATATATATTATATATATATATATATATATATGCTCGTAAGAGCTGGAACATGCTCCCCTCTTTCTATTTTCCCAACTTTCTTTAATTTCCACACCTTCGAACGCCGTGTATCGGGAGATGTCGGCCTTTGACTTGACTAGGATTCCGATAATTCCCCAATTCTGGTGGAAATTGGTAGGTCTCTGACCTTTGTCCACCAGAGGATATATATATATATATATATATATATATATATATATATATATATATAATATATATATATATATATATATATATATATATATATATATATATATATATATATATATATATATATATATATATATATATATATAAGTGTTATATGAACTTTGGAATCTTTTAATGTAATTTTCCTATATTTTTTATCATTTTCCTTTGAATGATGGCAATACATTTAGCAGCCCTCTCCGCTTGAAAATACGAAAAGTATTAATGGCAAACTTAATTAAAGGGTTATGAGTTTTTAGACACGGTGAGTTGTAGTACGTTGACGAAAGAGTATTTTCGGGCAGTCATGCACCTGACTTCAATTCTGAAAATGGCAGTGGTTTTAAGAGATTAGAAGCCGTCATTTTTTTTTTTTTTTATTAGAGATAAGATAGAAAATAGAGGAAGTAGATGGAACATAATTACTTCATTTGCTGGTAACAGTTTAAGATGATTGATCGAGTATTTAAATGAAAACTTAACTTGCTTGAGGGCGCCTGTTCAATCCCGTTTGTGGGTCCTAGATATCTTTAGTGAATTCTAGATTATCTACTACCTAGAAAAGTTCCTCTTCTCTTGAGTTGAGAACATATTTTAACAAATAAATTAATAAATGTTTATGGCATTATGAGCTATTTTGTTAGGTAAGGAAGCATAAGAGAGAAAAAAAATCCTGTGGAACATTATTTTTAATAAAAATATAAATGAATTGATACTCACTCAAGATAGAAAAAAATTAGTAGGAAAAAGACAATTCGGAGATATAACTTTTGTTCCAGAGTCTGAAAAGTCAAAAGAATAATTCAGAGTAGTACTGTAATACCAGAATATATATTAGTTCAGAAATGACTTAAATACAAGCCTTTTATGCCGGGTTGTATTTAAAAAGTTAAAGAACAAACTCCGAGATAGGATTTACGTACCTGACTATATAATATACAAAAGAAAACCCAAAGGCTTTTATACTAAACCCTATTTCAAGGTGGAAGGATAACTCAAAGATAAGGTTTTTATTCCAGGCTAAATCAAAGGCGTCTTTTTTTTTGAGCTACGAAGTAAAACTTTTACTAAAATTCCGAAAAACAAAGGAACAGAAATCACATAAAATAAATACAAAGATTCCCTTTTGACTGTACCTTACAAAAACTATAATTTCCATCACAGAATAAAATTAAATTATATATATATATATATATATATATATATATATATATATATATATATATATATATATATATATATATATATATATATATATATATATATATATATATATATATATATATATATATATATATATATATATATATAATATATATATATATATATATATATATATATATATATATATATATATATATATATATATATATATATATATATATATATATATATATATATATATATATATATATATATATGCGCTAGTGCTTTTTTTTTAAGAATACTGAGTCAGCAGATTACATAATACATTTTAACAGAAACTCAGTAATTTTGATGGAAAACTGTTTAATCAGCATTTTTCTCACATGAAAGAATTTATATACTTTGTAATTCCTCTTAAAGAAAAGAAAAACAATCAGTATTATTTATTGTGTCGCCTTCTTTATGACTCTTTATAAAAGTGTCTCAAAGTCGTTAAATGTATCTGATATTTTTTAGAAGAAGTAATTTATTTATTTATTTTTTTATTATCTTTTTAATACCGTTTGAAATTAGAATAATTTACACAAATTCAGTGGCTAGGTTAACCCCCACCCCACCCCCCTCTCAAGTCTTAAAAGGAACCCCTGTTTCTTATTCAGTTTTTTTTTTTTTTTAATTCTACCACTAAATTTTATATCGACTTGTTTAGATTAAAATTGCTGCTAGAATACGACTCCTTTTATGTGAAAGAAATAATTGTTTTTTTGTCCTCTTTTATACCCACTTTTATCTTCTCAATTTGAGTTTCAACCTAAACTTGGGAGAACTCGTTCCAAAAAATCAAGGTTGTTTGGAACTATTAATACACTCCCACTCCCTCTTTATATATATATATATATATATATATATATATATATATATATATATATATATATATATATATATATATATATATATATATATATATATATATATATATATATATATATGTTGCAGTCCAACCGAACTAAACACGACCCGCCGACTTGGCGACAAGCCCCCACTTATTAAAAACGTCAATATATCTCTGGATACAAACTTGCAACTCGAAGAAGAATTGAATTCAGTTTTGTCTTGCCCTTTGAACGTTACGACGACGACGCAATGTCCTACGATGACGGCGACGACGACGCAGCAAGGAAATACGTCGGTCATCGGTTACGTCAACGAAAAACATGGGAATGATTTTCAATCTAATGAGACATGTTCTTCTGAGGACAAATGGTATTATTAAAATTAATAATAATAATAATAATAATAATTAATAATATTATTATTTTTATTTTATTTATTTATTTTTATTTTTATTTTTATTATTATTATTATTTATTTTTTTTTCAAGCAATTTTATGATTAAAATAAATTTTTTTTTTTTTTTTTATTTTTTTTTTTATTATTAAATTATTAAATTATTAAAATTATTAAAGACCATTATATCTTAATATAATTATTATTATTAGATTTTTATGGTTTTTTTTTTAATACACAAACATATACATACACACACATGCACGCACACCCACATACATAAACACATGATTACTTTTATTATTTGCATTTATTGTACTCGCTCGTTGTGTTCTTTCTGTATTCTGTATTATTATTATTATTATTATTATTATTATTATTATTATTATTATTATATTATTATTATTATTATCAATATTATTATTATTATCAATATTATTTTATCAATATTATTTTATCAATATTATTATTATTATTATTTTGTTTTGCAGTCTGCTACAGGAGGAGCTTAATCTGAAGCGAATGTCTCAGATTTCCATGAACTCGAGCTTGACTTCAGGGAATGTTGGTGTTGAGGTTTCGTCGTCGAGTAACTTTTCGAACACCCCTCCCCCCCTTCCCGAAAGATCCGATTCCTTGACTCCTCCAGAAGAACCTCATTTAAAAACTGCTGCCTGGTTTCAAGCAGGTATTCCAAGGTAAAATTACAAACAGGGAATATATATATATATATATATATATATATATATATATATATATATATATATATATATATATATATATATATATATATATATATATATATATATAATAATATTATTAAAACGCTCTCAGTTATGTAAAAAAATATTTATTATAGTCAGTTATGCCCAACATATTTTATCAGCATTATAGAACTCATATTTATAGTAAAATTAGTAGTAATGATACTATTACTACCCTCAAAAATAGTAATAATAATTAATTCTTCTATGATATCGAAGACGTCGCAATATTAAAATGTAGATTAGGGGGAGTAGCGCAAGTACTATTACTAATAATAATAATGCACTGATTACCTAATCAGTTTTGTACATTCTTTCTTTATAG
>SEYY01016264.1:22500-27500 GCA_009176605.1 Armadillidium nasatum
TCAGAATTATTAAATTGGAATTCTCATCAGAACACTGCAACTTTTTTTTTGGCAGGTCTACCATGCTTTTTGTGTAGAGTTAGTTTTGGACTGTACGAATTTTTTTTTTCCCTTCGTTCAATCAATGTGCCCAATCTTGATTCAGAGAGGCTATCAAAAGTCTTTGTCAGATATTTCATCATCACAAACATCAGCAGTCATCATAATTTGTATGATAACAAACAAGTCTTCAATAATAAATAAAAAACTAAATTACTGATGAAGCTTTAGGCTAAGGTTGACCGAGCTTCGGAATTTTCCGCACCGCACCAGCTGTAATATATATATATATATATATATATATATATATATATATATATATATATATATATATATATATATATATATATATATATATATATATATATATATATATCTGACAAACAGATGATTCTCGCAGGATACATCAACTTCGGTGCGGTGGGCACCAGAAGCTGCACCGTTAATTTTCATTTGCGCACCACACCGCACGGCACTTTTATTTTTTCTTTCACACCGCATCGCACCGGATTGCTGAAATTGTGTTGCATACCGCACCCGGTGCGTCGCCCAACCCTACTAGAGGGTGACACGAAACAAATCACAGTATTTAGCTTAGCTTATAGAGCGGCCTTATAAACCGTAACAACTAACTACCCATTTTGCAATCTTAAAACTCTAAAACTAACAATGAAAACCAATGTGCCAATAAACATAATCTCTTCGGGAGCTCCAGAAGAAAGACTTCATAGGTTAGATGGAAAAAGATGCTAGTACCACTGACAGTATAGAAGCTTTTCTTAGAAGCGTAAATCTAGAAAACTGACAATAGAAACCATGCTCCAAGAAACAATCTGAAAAGCTGAAGGAGAAAGAGTTTGGAGGTCATTTGGAAGATACTAACAGTATAAAAAGCCTTCTTGGAGAAGATGAAGATATACGATCTTTAATTCCAAATCACAATTATCTTATGTTTCTACTGTTCCAGAAAGAAAAACTTTTCGGGCATTCTTAAGCATAATATTACTACTCACGAGACTGTTACATCTTCCTATACAAAAGCTGAGATCCTATATTTATGTATAGCAAATATAAATGATTAGTCTTCTCTCCTCATTCAGTATTTTTAAAATATTAATAATCTGGAATAATTTATTAGGGAACTTACAAATATCCCTAATATATCATATAGCTTTTAATTTTACGCTAACAATCCCTGGAATAATTCTTGCTTTGATACTTAAAGGCGATTCTGTGTCTAACAAAAAGGTGGGGCAAGTTAGCGTTGGTGAAATAACCAGTATCAATCATCCTTCAACAAAAACTTTTCCCTTTTAAAGTCAGTGGTTCGATTGCACTTGTTCCCGCACTATTAGGCTGAATAAAAATGTGTGTCGGAAATGGAAATACTCCTTATATTATCATCATTACTAAATTTCATTCAACTAGTAATTGTTTTATGAATTTCATCAGATGGGTTAATAACGCTCTCACGCATTGGTTCTTCCTGCGACCAAAACTCTGCATTTTGCCAAAAATTTCTCTATCAGTTTCTGTAAATCTGTCTTTCTTCCACCTATTCTCTTTGACAGATTATTAGCTAGTAATTGTCTGAAAAGACAACTCTTTTGCTTCTTTTCATCTAATTCCCTTTGGGGAGATTCTGGCATTTCTCCTCTTATTCATTCTCCTCTCGGGTATCTCGTGTCTTCGTCTGACATTATATGACGTTCGATGATTGATATCCTAATACCCATAAAGGTCAAAGGCAAATTTATCATCACGGCAATCTTCCCATGTTTTGAGAGTGTCTCTAAGCTGGTAACTGACTTTGCTCAACTCTATGCCTAAAAACTATGCATTAATACCTTTTCTCAGTTTTGGAAACGAGAATATATTCAGCTAGATTCGATGAAAGATATCCGATCTGAATGTTTAAGCCATTATCTTGCAACTCTCATTTGTATTCTGTCTAAGATCTTTGAGCCTATACTTTGCTTTTAATTCATTTTAATTTGGAATCTCATTTCTTTCTCTCCATTCATCAATTTAATTTGACTCTTTTGAGGACAAATGGTAATAAACTTTCCTATCCTACTATTTACATTCTACAGTGTTTTGCCCTTAAGGACTATGAGAAGTCTTGGCGATTTTGCTCTTGACATATCTAGGACTTTTGACTGGGAATGGTATGAGTAAAAATTATATACAAATTATTACATTTAAATTATATATAGAAAGTTCTCCAATCTCATTACCTCTGAGTTTCTTCTTCTTCTTTGCTAGTTATCTAGTGATTGCTATTTATGGAATAATTCCTTCATTCCCTGTTAATGATGGTGTTTTTAGAGTTCTGTTTTCTCTCTTATTCTGCTTCTGCTTTTCATTAACGTTCTTCTCAGTCGCCCTTCAAACTCTATTCATTTAATTTCAATAAATCAACTGCTGCTATTAATTTTATTTCTACTCCCCCTTTTGCACCTAATTACAAATTCTGTCGAACCTCGGGTTGAGGGTTCTGGTTGAGGTAGTCAAAGGTATGTCAATTTCTATTCTTTGAAAACGTTACTTCTTCATAACTCTCTCTTAAATACACCTCCAAACTTTTCTTCATAGTCTCGCCTGTTGACATCATTTTTGGTATCATGCAATTAATTGATATATTATCCTCATATCACAATGGCGGTATCTAAGATTCTATGAATTTTGATAAGGTTACGAAGTATAAGGATCTTGTCCTTTGTTGTATGAAGTACTGTTCTCGTGGGAGTGCTCAATTTCTACCCTTCTTTTAGTCTATCACAAAAAAAAAAATAATAATAATAAAAATAAAAATAATAAATTGTCCTTGTTTTTAACTATTTTGACCATTATATCTGCGACGTGACGTAGGGGTTCTATTCATTTTCTTTATGTACTACATCGTGAGGTGTTCACGGAGTTGATCACTATCATTCTACTTCCATTGAGAAGCTTTCGTATCTCGTATCACAATTAAGTGGTTCCGTGTCTTCACGTATGAATATTTTGTGGATATCGAAAACTTTAGGCTTACTTGATATGGTATCTCCTTTCCAGCAATTTCTATTCTGTGGAATTCTTTGCCATCATCTATTTTCCCTTCTTGTATTAAAGTTTCTTAACTTTAAAAATTTCTCCTGCACATCATTATAATAGCTTAAGAGGTATCAGTTATCCTCACCTGACGACTCCTTTTTATATCTCCTTAAAGCTCCCTCGATCCTTGAATTTAGTCTTTACAGCGAATAATTGCAGAAGATAAATCATGTAACCATTATACTATATAATTTATTTTATTAATTTTTTCATTTCAATTTTCATGTATAAGAATAATCGACCCCTTTTTAATTTTAATTTTCAAAAAGAAATCTTTAACTTAAAACGTAAGAAATATAAGATTAAACTCTCATTAAATCATAAAATTATAATATCCAGTGGAAAATAATAATTACAAAGACTAAAAGAAATATCTTCTAAAAATAAATTTCAAATAAATCTTTTAAAAATCAACAAACCAAAATAAAAAATATTTAAGTTACTCCTATTAATTGTTTTTTCTTACAAATTAGAGAAAACTTACGATATTATTAATGTATAACTAATAAATATATATATATATATATATATATATATATATATATATATATATATATATATATATATATATATATATATATATATATATATATATATATATATATATATATATATATATATATATATATATATATATATATATATATATATATATATATATATATATATATATATATATATATAAGAGCCAATTTAACGCATCACTGTAACAAACGTCAATAGAAGAACACTGAAACATACAAACGAGTAAGTAACACTGTTTACAGCACATGGTTATGCACAATGGGGATAATGTAATGTCCCACCGTGGGAATCCCCAGGACCATGGGACACTGTGGTATATAAGTAGGGTGTGGTGCAAACCTGCAGGGTGTATGTGCATGCCAATGGTTCCTGGCAATCAGTACCTTGCGTGGACTCCCCTTTACACGTATGACAGCTAAACACTGTTGATGCATGTTGGAGATAAGGTCCTGGATGGTTTCCTGTGGCAGTTCCTCCCATAGGCGTACAACCGTTTGTCGCAGGTCGTTAAGGCTGTGTGGCTGGTGCTGTAGCCGTCGTAGCCACCTTTTCAGTGTGTCCCACAGATGCTCGATGGGGTTTTGGTGGGGACTGTACGCGGTCAGTCCAAAGTTCGAATTCCTACATTGTAGAGGTAGTCCCCAACACATATGGCTACTTGCGGTCTGGCGTTATCTTGCATAAAGATGTATCGTTGCACTGTTAGGTACCATATATATATATATATATATATATATATATATATATATATATATATATATATATATATATATATATATATATATATATATATATATATATATATATATATATATATATATATATATATATATATATATATATATATATATATATATATATATATATATATATATATCACCTTTCGAGGGTGAAGGTCAAAGGTCTTCAAAATTCTATCAGAGTTAGGTGGAATGTATGAATCGTCCTCGGAAAATGGCCGAAATGTTCCTATAATCTGCATTTGAATGTGTGCATGAAGAGCCTAAGGGGAAATAGATAAAAACTGAATTTGTTCAAGACTCTACCAGTAGAATACATGTAAGATTGAACTTAGCTTTTGAGTTCTTGGTTAAAGAAATAAATAGGGAAAGACTGTGAGACTGAAGGTGAGAGCAGACGGATTCCTTGAAGAGAGGAAGATTTAATACAGCAGGAGAAACAGATGATGGCAAAGAGTTCCACAGAATAGAAGTGGCTGGAAAAAGGAGTCACCACAACAGGCAAGCCTGGGGTTTACTATATTCACATAAAATTCATGAAAGCATGGAAACCCTTGTGCTGCGAGAGCGACGTAATGGCGATGCAATGCGAGTGGTCAA
>SEYY01016265.1:0-10000 GCA_009176605.1 Armadillidium nasatum
TATATATATATAAATAATATATATATATATATATATATATATATATATATATATATATATATATATATATATATATATATATATATATATATATATATATATATATATATGCGAATTGCAGATCAAGAGTAAGGGTGAAGAGGGAACTATCGGATTGGTTTAGCATAGGAGTGTGATTGAGAATGGGGTGTGTAATGCTGCCATGTTATTTAATCTATTGATGGATGGTGTAATTAGAAAAATGGAGAAAGAAGGGAAGGGTATTAGGTTTAGAAATATGGAGGGTGAATGGGATGTGAATGTTTTAATTTTTTTTTAATGTTTTAATTTTTCCAGATGATGCGGTGCTGGTGGCAGAATCTGGAGAAAAGCTGAGAATACTTATGAGAGAACTTGAAGGGAAATGCGCAAACACGAGATTGAAAGTCAATCCATCGAAGAATAGTTATAAGGATTGGAAGTGGGGATGAGGAGATGTGGAGGAAGGAATGGGGGGTGTAGAAGTTTGGGAATGGAAACTTGAGATAATGGATGAATTCAAATATCAAGCAATGTTGGGTGAAACGTGAGGGTGGGGCAGAAAAAGAAATAAAGAATAGAGTGGTAGAGCGAATGAAAGTGTTGGGGGGCCTAAGAGAAGTATGGAAGAAAGAAAAAATTTAGAAAGAAATAAAGATAAGAATGTTTTAAATGATTCTCCTGAAAATTTCATATAGATAGCTTTTTTCCCGACCTCCATTCCTAACGTTCGAGGGAGTTACAAATTTTAGGAATGTTCGGTGAGGCCACATAAATTTTTTTTGGTCTGAAATTTAAGGATAGAAGTATAGAAAAATTGTTATTTGCCCAATACTGACCGACTATCGAAAGGCAAAAATTGTCAAAAAAAAAAATTTACAACTTTTTTTTGGTAGTTTTATAGATAAATGATGGGGCTACAATATTTTTTTATATATTATTCGATCAAACTTGTTTGTTCTGAGATATAGCTCTTCAAATAAGGTCCATTTTTGTGCCAATTTTCAAAAATTTTAAAAGTTTGAGAGACTATATCTTTCTTCAAACAAATATTATTTTATAATTTTAAACGTAATTATAGACCTATCCCTCTTCTTAATAATATATTAAAAAAAAATTGTCGAGGCATTTTTTTTAAATAATTTTTTTCGGAAAGGTTGATTTTTTTCAAAAAAAAAAAAAAATTGATATCAAAAATCTCTATGTACAGCATCCATATATTGGGGCTAAGATTGTTCAGTTAAAATTTCAGCTTATGTGGACCAGTGGTTTGACCCCGCAATTCTAATTTTTTTTTCTTTTGACCCCAAATAACTTCTAAACAGTTAATCACTCGTAAAAACGTTAGAAATGGACTATTTTCGCCGGGAAAAAAGCTATATATACTGAAAATTTCAGCTCAATCGGTTAAAAAATAAAAAAAAATTCAAAAACGGGCTCAGCCCCATTTTCCGGCAGTCAACGTGTTAAATGTATATGTTTACCTTCTGCATTGCATGGGTGTGAAGAATGGATGATAAGTGCTCGACCAGAAAGGAAACCAAAGAGAAAGCCACAGAGAGAAGGATAGATTCCGAAAGAGGGAAGTTTGGAAGTCAAATCTTTGTGCCAGACTATATCGAAAACTTTCGATATGTCCAGCGCCACAACAAAAGATTCACCGAAATGCCGAAGAGCGGAGGATCAAGTGTCAGAGAGAAGGGAAAGAAGATCACCAGTAGAGCGTTTCTTACGAAAGCCATACTGGCGATCAGAGATGAGATTAGAAGAATTGAGATGTTTCCAAATCTTCCAGTTAAGGATAGATTCGAAAACTTTAGAAAGAACAGAGGTTAAAGAAATAGGACGATAGTTAGAGGGCTGAGTTGGGTCCCCCTTCTTCGGCACAGGATGAATGAGCGCACGTTTCAAGCAAGAAGGGAGGTTGAAGTAGAGAGACATAGACGAAATAGTTTACCAAGGCAGGGTGCAAGCTCGGAAGCACAAGTTTTGAGAACCACAGGAGGGATACCATCAGGATCGTACGCCTTTTTAGTGTTAAGCTCAGAAAGAGCAGAAGTGACGTGTTTAGAAGAAATTACGATTTTAGGCATCAATGAGTTGGAAGGGGTTGAAGGAGTAGGAACAGCTCCGGAATCGTCTAAGGTTGAATTTAAGGCAAAAGTTTGAGCAAAGTGTTTAGCTTTAGAGAAAGGCAAAACGGCAGTTGAACCGTCAGAAGATACTAGAGGAGGGAAAGAGGAAGAAGCAAAGTTAGAGTTGACATTTTTTGCAAAATGCCAGAAAGGGTGAGAGGAATAGGAGCCAAAAAGATTATTGCATTTGCGATGTAGAAAAGAGTTTTTAGTATCTCGAAGAATAGATTTTCCAAGATTCCGGGATAAAATATTAGTTGCATGAGGTTCTGGAGTTTGAAGACGACGGTAGTCCCTGAAGGCAGTATCTCTGAGGTGGATAGCACGAGAACAAGCAGAGTTAAACCAAGGTTTATTAGGTTTAGAGGAAGGGAAAGAATATGGAATGTACGCCTACATGCCAGAGAGAATCACCTCAGTTATGCGCTCTGCACACCACGAGGGACCCCTCCGACGAAAACAGTAATCTTTCCATGGAAAATAAGAAAAGTACGACCGCAAGTCAGACTAGTTAGTGGTACCGAAATGCCAGAAACGTCTCCTCGCCAAAGGTGGGGGCCATTCTTGCGGAAGACTTGAAGAGACAGGACAAGATACGGAGATAAGAAGATGATCGGATGAACCCAGAGGAGGAAAGTGTTTAACAGTGTAAGGAGAAGGATTAGAAGTTTGGAAAAGATCAAGTATTTTGGGCTCATTTTCAAGACGATCAAGGGATACTGGTAGGGAGATGCACCAACTGCTCAAGGTTATTCTGGATAGAAAATTGGAAGGCGAGTTCACCAGCTAGATCGTGAGAACTAGATGAAAGACATTGACGGTGGTGAATATAGATATCACCTAAATTGATGATTTCGGAGAAAGGAGAAGAAGAAAGAATTTGTTCTATTTTGGAGTTAAGATAGTCAGAGAATTTTATATAGTCTGTAGAGTTAGGAGATAAGTAGACAGAACAAATGAATTTAGTTATAGAGTTGCAAAAAAGTTTGAGCCATAAAGTAGAGAATTCAGAAGACTCCAACAAATTAGAGACACGAGAACAGACAACATCCATTGCGGACATATGCGTAACATCCTACTTTTGCTGAAAATTGAGGAATAGAGACAGTAGGAGGAAAAAGAGTAGGGTTTACTGTCAAAGCACTCAGACATCTGAGTTTCA
This sequence comes from Armadillidium nasatum, assembly GCA_009176605.1. NCBI lineage: Eukaryota > Metazoa > Arthropoda > Malacostraca > Isopoda > Armadillidiidae > Armadillidium > Armadillidium nasatum. Next base: position 3,316 of record SEYY01016265.1, read on the forward strand.
GTTAAGAACAAGAGATGATTTCCGGAAGAAGTGAGATGGTGTTCGACAGAGTGGAAATTAGAAAAAAGACCGCGAATGCTGCAGAAATTAATGAAAAACGAAGACCGTGCACCAGGGCAAGTCGGCATAGAGGTCTTGGTGGCACCAACCCCATCATCGGAGGCCACCAACTCCCAAGTGGTGATGGGAGAAGGAGTGAATGAGGGGCTATGTTTGGAATCCATCCCTCTTGATTTCTCCGAGGCAGATTTATGTTTTGTCATTTTTGATTAATTTAATTAATAGGTAATGTAAGTGTAAGGGTTTGTAAATAGTGTAGGAAACATGTGAAGAAGGAAGAAGGTTGGAGCATAGGCACTCCAAGAGTGAGTCAAGGGTACACTAGAGACCCTCTGAGAAGATGAAATGCGAAAGCGAACGAACCAAAGGGCAACGGAGTGAAACGGAATGGTCTAGCCCAACCTATCACCCCATGTGTTAAGCACAGTGGGGGGTACTTTAATAGCTTCGGACTGCGCTACCCTATATATATATATATATATATATATATATATATATATATATATATATATATATATATATATATATATATATATATATATATATATATATATATATATATATATATATATATATATATATATATATATATATATATATAATTAAAATCCGCATCCACATCCGCATCCGCATCTACACTTTCGAAAATTCAACATCCGCATCCGCATCCCACACTTTCGATATTTCAACATTCGCATTCGCATCGCATCCGCACTTCTCCAAAATTCGACATCCACATCAGCTTCCGCATCCGCAAATTGGAAATATGACATCCGATTCATCACTAATATATATATATATATATATATATATATATATATATATATATATATATATATATATATATATATATATATATATATATATATATATATAATATATAGACCCCATAAGTGCCAGTTCCACCTGAGATGAAACGAGTGCGAAGTGAATGGAAACTCATACTCTTTCCTTAGTGGAAAAAGGGTGATTAGCTCCTCTCTGAAAGAAAAAGAGAATCGAAGCCCCCTTTTCATGGACTTTCGTGAGGTATAACCACTCATTAATCATCTTAATCCCTTAATCCTCGCCCCTTTTACCTTTGTACGTACCGCTAGGCACGTGCCAACCCTTTTTTGACCCTCAAGTACTAGTGCCAGGACGTAGCTCTTTCCTGAGTGCCAAGTCTATTTTTTCTATCATTTTCTAGCATTTTCTATCACTTTCTATCATTTTCTTGCACTTTCTATCACCGGTACCCCTCTAGGCCATGCTCCCTTTGCATGAAGGGAGTGATAGTGTCAATGATAGCTTTCACTGAGTGTTGAGGGGAGTGCCAGTGTCAGCTAAGGTGACACTGAGAGTAAGTCAATATAAGGCAGTCACATCCGACATCATTTGGCTACAACCAATATCTCAGTGCCTACACCCAGATACATCTTTGAACAAATCAGATTGCAGGCACTCTCTGTGATGACAGCACCTTACTCTCTTTACGTAAAATTAAAACTTTTTAAAATTTTCTAGCACTTTCTAGCACAAGGCAACCCTTCTGCAGTAGCGGACACTGGCGAGGGCGGGCGTGGACGGTGTAGACTTTCTAGCTTTTATCTAACAATTTGTAACTTTTTTCTAGCACTCTCTAGCACTTTTTAGCAGGCGGAATCCAAGTTAGGCCATGCTTCCCATTCGGCATGAGGGGAGTGAAGCTGGTACTGAGGGTAAGATAACATGCGATGCTTCATTGGCTACATCCGGGTACATCCTGAGCCAATCAGGATGCAGGCACTCTCGGTGATGACGACACCGGTGCATGCGCAAACTCCATACCCTGTGACGTCATGACAAGGGTTATCATTAGATTATGATGTTATTCAACCATCATATTGGATTTCTTGATTACATTTTTTTATTTTCGAAGATTTTCTCTTGACCACGTGGTCTCCACTATTATGGCTTCATTTCATCCATTTCTAATGAGGGAAGGACCCGTGTCAGGACAGCTAAAACTGAGGAGTTAACGGTAGTACTAATGTCATCGAAGTTTGCAAAGTGGATAAGACAACACCCGATGCCTCATTGGCTACATTTGGGTACATCCTGAACCAATCAGGATGCAGGCTCTTTCAGTGATGACACACCTGCTCATGCACAAAAGCACACAAACACCTTACCTTGTTACGTTATGACATGAACTATCATGAGACTATGACGTCATCCGACAACTATTTTTTTCTTGATCATGTGACTTTTATTTCCGTAGATTTTCTCATTACCACGTAATTTCTGTCAGCATTTTGAACACAAAGTTTCAGCCATCATGGATTTATGTCTGCAATTTTGAATTTTCCGAAAACGTACAATTCATTTCTGTAGATTTTCTTCAGCTATTTTGAATTTTATTTTGTCTACCATTTTTTCCTTGTTCACGTGGTATCCGTATGAGTTCACGCGTGTACACACTCATTCATATTTTTCATCATAACTTCATCATCACGTGACAGTATATTTCTAGAGAGAATTTATTTTTTGATAAATACTCACCTCCTTCAAATAAGAATGTAAATATTTTATGACGTCATGAAAATAATTTCTTGTGACGTCTTACCTTTTCTTTATTTATTACCATTCAAGTCCAGATTTGATACTTTTTAGTGAACTGAAGCATACATCTCTGTATTTTTTATTTTTTTTATTTTTTTTATTTTTCTCTTTGTATTTTTTTCCTTCATTTTTTATTTTTCTTCCTTATTTTTGCTATTTTTATTACTCTTAAAAATTTGTATGAATATTTTATTCCTTCACGTAGTAAAACTTTTAAACATGAGGGGATAATTAATACACACACTGTAATTGGTGTTTCCAATTACAATCTTAACCACCTTCCTAGATAAACAGATTAACACATACACAAGTACAAACAAATCCACATAACTACATTCATGACCTCACTATGCTATCTGCATTCATGAAAATGTTATGGTAATTAACTCCAGACGTTATCCTAATCGCAGGACTATGAAATTGTTTTTCCTTCTTCTCAAATGCATTCATTGCATCACAGAACCCAATTTCGCTCTTTAAAATATTTCATACGAACTATTAGTTCACCTCTTATATCCATACTTGCGTCTTCAAATAAATCGAATGAATTATTTACTTTTCCGTCTTTTTCTTTTTTATTCTTTTTTAATTTTTATTTTCATTATTATTTTTTAAATTTATGACAATTTTATGCCCTGAGGACTGGTTTACACAAACACACATACACACACACACATACGCGGCTATATTATACAATATATTATATATATAATATATATATATATATATATAATATATATATATAATATATATATATATATATATATTATATATTATATATAATATATATTTATATATATATATATATATATTATATATATATATATATATATATATATATATATATATATATATATATATATATATATATATATATATATATATATATATATATATATATATATATATATATATATATATATATATATATATATATATATATATATATATATATATATATATATATATATATATATATATATATATATATATATATATATATATATATATATATATATATATATATATATATATATATATATATATATATATATATATATATATATATATATATATATATATATATATATATATATATATATATATATATATATATATATATATATATATATATAATAATATATATAATATATATATATATATATATATATATATATATATATATATATATATATATATATATATATATATATATATATATATATATATATATATATATATATATATATATATATATATATATATATATATATATATATATATATATATATATATATATATATATATATATATATATATATATATATATATATATATATATATATATATATATATATCAAATACCCATGCACCACGTAGATAAAAAAAGAAATATCAAGAATTCACAAACCGAAGTAAACACACTTTCATTCATTACATATTCACAAACAACAAAATCATATAGAAGTAAATTTTAAATATTAAATATATTTATAATCTTGTAAAAAATATAAAATGAAAGTATTGTGACGTCATACATTTTTTAAAGTTTGCATACGAGTTATTATAATCATATTATTTTTATGTGTGTGACTTCTATCCTTTCCTTTAAAAGTTTTGCTTTCAAGGCCTGATATGAATTACAATTCATGGAAATATTTATTCTCTAAAGTTAGTGACGTCATAGGGTTACTATTTTTCCTATCTTTAACATGCTTTCATGTTTGATGAAAGTTAATACAATAGAAACATATGGTTTCCGCCATCTTCTATCTTTGTATAAGCCGTTTTCATCTCCGTAGAATTTCTTTTGACAACATAGTTTCCTCACTTCAGTCTCCAATTCCTGTTTATCACTCACTAAATTTATATACCATTATTCACTTTAACTCACTGCACCCAAATGAGGCATTATGCCTATAACATTATCACGTGACTGATATTTGTTTCGTTTCCCATCAATGCTTGATATTTAATGTTTATGACTCATCTCAGGTGACGTATAATATAAACACGTGTTTACAGTATCTTATTACATAATAAACCATTACTTTAATATGATTTTATATATAAGAAGCCATTAGTACTTAAATATTACATCATATAAATCCATTTCATGACTCAATTTCTTTAACAGCACTATGATATCATTTGCATATTCTTGGATATTCATCCCGTTTTCTTCAAGTTGAAACTTATTTAAAAATTATTTCACATGATCATTTTCTATATTTCTTTCAAGCAATAACTTTTTAAAACTTATTACACATTATATTTTCTATACTTCTTTCAAGTTATTACTTGAAGAAATTTATTTTCATACCTTTCAATACTAAATTATTTTGTATCTTAAAAAATTTTAAATTTTTTTGTAAAATAATTTATTTATATATATATTTATTAAAAAGTTATCATTCTTTATGGGCTAAACCACTAAATCATTTTATGAGAATAAGGACTCTTCCACTTTGTGCACAAGTACATGCACGAACACACACTCACACAAAATATATATTCTAAACTAACAACTTTCTTTCTCACAAATTTATACCTGAAAATAATTCTTTTATTTTCCTTTTCTAATCATATTTCTTAATTTTAAACGCAATACAGGCAAGCATTTACATACAATACCCAAACAACCTCATACACATGTACACACACACACACATATGACATAAATAGCATAAAGAGGTTTCCTGTAGTTTTTTAGTATTTACACAGACGTGTATCACAATGTTTTGAGTGATGAGACACCATATACTTCTTTTATGTTTAATATATGTCACTCTTGAATTATCAGGCAGGTATTTAAACACTTAATATGTAAATAAAAGTAAAATAAACTGAGTACCCTCGCTAGTCTCTTTTAAATACTTAATGAACATATATCCTTATAGAGATGCCTGATGCTCCTTTATTTCCAATATTTAACATACACCTAAGCATTACCTAGTAAGTACTTACAAAATAAACGATTCTATGACATACGAAAGTGGATGATACTTGTTTCATAGCCAAACAAATCCCAAATCCTGAAATTACATGTTTATTACTCATCTCAATTATAACATAATCACGTTCCTTAATATTAATTTACTTCATTTCTGCAACATAATTAATTTTGATATTGTACTCACCGATACATACCAAGATTTAAATCATCAACTCTTTTCATCATGGAAAGCATCGCATATCACCCTTATTATACATTTGTAACAAATTATTTTATTTATATAGCAGTGTATGCATACTTCGTGAGAAATTTCGAAACAGGGAATAACACGATTGTGTAACTATACATAAAATAGTAAATCATCCTGTATATTTATTTCTCATAGTAAATTATTTTCATATACTGAAAGTATCTGAACTTGAATTGTAATTGTGATATCACACCATAACTTCATATTCTTCATATGTCATGATGATATATATCCACTTTGTAGTGAAATCAGCCAACACTGTATATTTACTATTTACTAATACCTAACAGCATTATATTTTCAATAGACATGTAAATATTTTGATGTCTTTTATTTTTTTATTACTATGTATTCGAGTTATTATATTCATATGATTTTACGCTTGTGACGTCACGACAATAAATTAATGTGACTTCATTCCTTTTCTTTGATCAAATTGGGTATGGGGGCAAATATTGAGATGTTAAGCATACACCAGAGGGGAGGCACATGGACCTACGTGAGGGGATCAGGTTAAGAAGATCTCACTCTTGACACCTTCTTACTTCTACCACATGACCTGGACTCGTTGTTTTTTTTCTCCTGAAATCTCTATGAAACCCCTCCAGTTCTCTCCTAAATGCATTTAAGTTGTTTCGATATTCGTACGATCAATAGATAATGCTGCTTTAAGATGGTATCTTACTATCCTAATCTCTGCAAACATGACTACAATCTCTGTATGAGGCTCAAAGATATCTATATACGTTCCTATGCCCCTCGAGGGGGCAATATACATAAATATGGTACATTCTTTTTGAAATAAGTTTGAAACCACATGATAAAGCTGATGGGAA
>SEYY01016265.1:12500-22492 GCA_009176605.1 Armadillidium nasatum
TCCTAGTACTAACCCTAACCAACATTTCATTCTTAGTAAATATATTTTCATTCAAATATATAAAATACCTTTATTAACAAAAAAAATATATACAATTCGCAACTCCGAACGTGTCCTGCTAATATTTAAATTCATCTGGGAAATTCTCTGCTTCACAATATAACTCTCGCTAAGCGGATTTCAGAAATATTGGGCCGATTCGCGAAATCTGGTTGTTGTAAATATGAACTCTTGTACCAAAACATGCGGAAGGAGTTTGAAATTCGTAATAAATCAGAGATCAGTTACTCCAACGCCCCCTTCTTCCTCTACTATCTGTTGTTTGGAGAAGCGCTTCGGCTTCTGAGTCTTCGGCTAGATAGGAGATAAAGTAACACAGAGAAGGTCAATAATGAAATGTAGGAAAAATGTTGGAAACAGGACAGATCCCAGAGGAACATCAATATTAATAGATTAAAAAATAAGGATAGATTCCAAAAGGGAAAAATTTAGAAATCAAATCTTTGTTCCAGACACTATCGAAAACTTTCGATATGTCCAGCGCCACAGCGAAAGATTCACCAAAATGCCGAATAGCAGAGGACTAAGAGTCAGAGAGAGGGGAAAGATTTTCACCAGTAGAGTGTTACTTACGAAAGCCATACTGGAGATCAGAAATAAGATTAGAAGAATTAAGGTGTTTTCAAATCTTCCTGTTAAGTATAGATATGAAAACTTTAGAAAGAACTGACGCTAAAGAAATAGGATGGTAGTTAGAGAGTTTAGAGAAGTGCCCCTTCTTCGGCACAGGCTGAAAAAACGCACTCTTCCAGCAAGAAAGGAAGGTTAAAGTAGAAAGACAAATAGTTTACCAAGGCAAGGTGCTAGTTCGGAAGAACAAGTTTTGAGAACCACAGGAAGAATACCATCAGAACCGCACACCTTCATTTTGTTAATGCAGGGAGAGCAGAAATGACATATTTAGAAGATATTCTAATTTTAGGCATAAATGAGTTAGAGGGGGTTGAAGGAGTATTTACAGCTTCGAAATTGTCTATTGTTGAATTAGGGGCAAAAAGTTTGGCATAAAGTTCATGTTTAGAGAAAAGCAAAAGGTGGAAAAGAAGAAGAAGCAAAGTTAGAGTTAACATTTTTTGCAAAGTATCAAAAAGGACGCGACGAAGAAGAACCAGAAAGATTGTGTTTTTCATGTTACGAAGAATAGATTTTGCACGAGTCCTGGATGAAATATAAGTTGAATGAATTTCTGGAAATTGAAGACGATGATAGACCCTGAAGGCAGCATCCTTGCTGGGGATAGCACCAGATGAAAAATAATATGGAATGTACGTCTCCATGCCAGAGAGAATCAATAACCTATGCTAAGGGCTCTGCACACTCCGAAGGACCACTCTCACGGAAACAGTAATCATTCCATTAGAGTCAGAAAAATACAACTGCAATTCAGATCAATTAGTGGAAACGAAATGCCAGAAACGTTTCCTCTCCGAAGTCGGGAGTCGTTTTAGCGGAAAACTTGAAGAAATAGGACAAGATACTGAGAAAGTAGGTGGTACAGTGAACCCAAAGAAGGAAAGAGTTTAACAGTGTAAGGAGAAGAATAAGAAGCTAGGAAAAGATCAAGAATTTTTAGTTCATCTCCAATACGGTAAGGAATACTTATATAAATATAGGTTGTTTTTGATAAAAAGAGTGATGGAAGAGTTTACCAGCTGGATCATGAGAACCAGATGAAAGCCATGAGCGATTGTGAACAATAAAATCACCTAAAATAATGATTTTGGAGAATGAAGAAGAAGAAAGAATGTGCTCTACTTTTAGGCTAGGAGAGTCAAAGAATATTTTATGATCTGTAGAGTTAGGAGATAAGTAGACAAAAGAAATTAGAGAGTTTAAGTTTAAAGTTTAATCCATAAAGTAGAGAATTCAGAGGATTCCAAATTAGAAACATAAGAACAGACAGCATCGTTGCGCTCATATGAGCAACATCTGCCTTTTGCTGAAAACTGAGGATAGAGACTAAAGGAGGAAACAAAGTAGGGTTTGCTGTCAGAGCTCACAACACCTGAGTTTCAGTTAAGAAGAAGAGATAAGCTCTAAAAAAGAGAGATGGTATTTGACAAAGTGAAAATTAGACAAAAGACGCGTATGTTGCAGAAATTAATGAAAAAAGAAGACCGTGCATCAGGGCATGTCGGCAGTGAGGTCTTGGTAGAAATAACCCAACCACCAGAGGTCACCAACTCCCAAGTGGTGATGGGGGAAGGTGTGGATGAGTGGGCCATTTTTGGAAGCTGCCAATCTTGACTTCTCCAAGGATGCTTTAACTTTTCGCTATTTTGATTGTTTTCTAAAAAGGTAATGTACAAGTAAAGTCATGCAAATTTGGAAGAACATATGAATTGAGTGGGGGGGGGGAATGAAAAGTGGGATCATAGACATTCCAGTATGAAACGAGGGTACTCTAGAGACCCTCTGAGAATGTGAGATGTGAAATGGAACGAACCAAAGGGGAGCGGAGTGAAACGGAATGGTCTAGCCTGTCCTATCCCTCCGCGGTTGAACACTGTGGGGGGCACTTTAATTCCTTCTGACGGCATTACTTCCTCTATATATATATATATATATATATATATATATATATATATATATATATATATATATATATATATATATATATATATATATATATATATATATATATATATATATAGTATATATATATATATATATATATATATATATATATATATATATATATATATATATATATATATATATATATATATATATATATATATATATATATATATATATATATATATATATATATATATATATATATATATATATATATATATATATATATATATATATATATATATATATATATATATATATATATATATATATATATATATATATATATATATATATATATATATATATATATATATATATATATATATATATATATATATATATATATATATATATATATATATATATATATATATATATATATTATATATATATATATATATATATATATATATATATATATATATATATATATATATATATATATATATATATATATATATATATATATATATATATATATATATATATATATATATATATATTATATATATATATATATATATATATATATATATATATATATATATATATATATATATATATATATATATATATATATATATATATATATATATATATATATATATATATATATATATATATATATATATATATATATATATATATATATATATATATATATATATATATATATATATATATATATATATATATATATATATATATATATATATATATATATATATATATATATATATATATATATATATATATATATATATATATATATATATATATATATATATATATATATATATATATATATATATATATATATATATATATATATATATATATATATATATATATATATATATATATATATATATATATATATATATATATATATATATATATATATATATATATATATATATATATATATATATATATATATATATATATATATATATATATATATATATTCTAGTCATACTCAAGTGCAAGTGATTGTGTCGGAGTGGAGTATTCTTGAAGTAATAGTTACATTTAGAGTCTTTCGTGTCAATATTCGTTAAATCTTAGAGAGCTCTGTTTGTTAACACTTAAACTACTTATTCTTGTAGGCTGGAGACGGATATAATATATTCGTCCTTAAGCTGTGAGAAAAACACAGTTTTTCTCAAAAGCTTTACTAAATAAATCAACATCTTCGTTTATATAAATATTATATATTTGTATAATCGCCAAAACTCCAGTATTCAGGAAAAAACATAGCCTACAAATAACTAAACATCTAATAAATTGCTATAAATAGTCGACTAAACTATTAATATTGAACTTGCAAAAATCCTTACCTCCGGATATATTTTTGTTCGCACATTGAACAACCTTAATGAAATAATCTACCGTTGATTATTTTATCTTGAGAAAAATTGTGTTTTTATCAACGAAGATTTTAATTTATTTAGTAAAGCTTTTGAGAAAAATTGTGTTTTTCTCACAGCTTAAAAACGAATATATTATATCCGTCTCCAGCCTACAAGAATAAGTAGTTTAAGTGTTAACAAACAGAGCTCTCTAAGATTTAACGAATATTGACACGAAAGACTCTGAATGTAACTATTACTTCAAGAATACTCCACTCCGATACAATCACTTGCACTTGAATATGACTAGATTTAACGACTATACAAGTAATTGAACCGAATTCGTAGAATATTCTTTCAGTACGCAAAGGAAGATTTTAAACTCTTTGATGTTTGCCTCGAAATTAGACTATATCTTTTATACTGTACTATCGATAAATATATAATCATAAACGATTAAGACACAACGAAAGGTCTAGAAATAAGGAGCAATAATTTTGCACGACTTGATTGTGAGACACAAAAAATCATAAAGGTATGAATTCAAAACTGGCAACCTTTGACTTTAACTCCAGTCTCCAGAAACATGAGCCTCTTTTCTAACTAGAAGAATATTTAAACTGGCAACTACCAATTATAATTTTTATATCCCCCCGGGGGGGATGTCATCTGGCTTCTTCTGGGCAGATGTCATAATACAAATGGAAAGAGACATCGGAAACAGATTATCTATTCAGATTCCTCTGAAGAATCACAAATTAAGAATTTCTTCCTGGCAGCTATTGCAGCTTTTCTGACAGGTCGAAAATCTTTAACAACAGGAGATGAAGATCCTCCAGCTATCATCTTAGACGATGAAGTGGGTTCAACCCCTACAGGAAGGTTAAGTGATGGTTGACCTTGAGAAGGGACGATAGGGGTAATATCTGACGAAGAAGGTGTAGAACCACTGTGAGTCAGAGAGAGCTCCAGAGGATATAAATGTTTTATAGGATATAAATTAATTTGTCCTCCTGGAGTTCTAACATATACAGATCTGACCTTTTGGTCATCTCCATATAGTAGTTCATGAACTACCCCCATTTGCCAGTAAGGTCGTTCCTTTACTGGACTTTTTACAAGAATAACGTCATCTTTTTTTATAAGATTATTCCATTTAGTTTGATAAAGATCTCTACCGATTTCCCTCAAACTAAGAATATATTCGCTATACCAGGCGAGTGCGAAATTCCTCGAATTTCTCTGAAGAATATTTCAAAGATTTCGTAAGCTCTTTATGAGCTTTAGAAGAATCCAAAAACTGGTTCTCCGAACCAGCTCCTGGCAAAACCATTGCAGTTTTTGCAAGAGGCTTTAAAAAATCGTTGGGAGTGAGTGGCACTACATCATTTGCACTTGTTGTGTAAGTGAGAGGTCGAGTATTTATTGCGTCAGCAATATCCGACAAAATGGTTATAAAATCAAAATAATTCAGTGAAGAACGTCCTATTGTTTTAAAAGACAGTCCTTCACTACCCTTATCATTCTCTCCCACATACTACTTATTCTTGTAGGCTGGAGACGGATATAATATATTATATATAATACTATAGTCTTAACGAAAGACATTTAAGTATTTGGTATATATATATTGCGTTTGTCAATTTTCTGTTGCGCATTTGCGGTTAATATTCGTTTGCGTATTTGAGTTTAAGTATTTTGCGTATTTGCGTTTAATTTGCGTATTTATATTTGCGTTTGTAGTTTACATAATCTTTACGAAAATGACTCTTTTCAATAAGACAGCTGCATCTCAGTTGCTTTCAGAACTGGAGGACAGCTTAAGTGGAGAATTGAAGAGGGATAACGTAGTCACTCCTCTCTACTGAAGAATGTAATCAGCTTCTTCAAGAATTGAAAGAAGAGTTGTCCCCAGTGAAGAGAGCAAGAGCTGTGATCAAAAGAAAGATCACTCTTCTTTTCAAAAGTATTCTGGGACTCTCCTCAAGCGAGGAAGATGTGCAGATTACTTTATCGCAGCTAGAAGGAGTAAAGAAACATATTGAGGAAGTCAAGATCTTCGATAATAAGATAGAAGAAATAATCTCTAATTCTTCTTCTTTCAAATATGACTCCAGCATTTTAGATGAGGAGATCATAGAAACATCACATTATCATATGAATAATGAAAAGTTGCTCCTCAGGATGACTCCTGAAATAAGGACATATTCTAATTCTTCTGCGTCAGATCATTCTTCGGGACGACACTGTGTCGCGTGAGGAAATGCAGAATATTCTAAAAAATATTCAAGCCTCAAAGCAGGAAATAAAAATCCCTGCAATCAAGTGTCAGATATTCAAGGGTGAAGGGGACCGACATTCATTCCGTTCATTCTTGCTCTCATTTCAAAATATTTATGGAGCTAGAAGAGATGTATCTGATGCCGATAAGCTTTATTATTTGAAGTCACTTTTGGAGGGCAATGCTCTAAAAGATATTGAGCATTTGCCCAATATTGATGAAAATTTGGAGGTGGCATTGGACATCTTGAAGAGTCTTTATTTAGATGAATCATATATAGTCGATTCACTTTTTCATAAAATAGATTCTGCTCCTAATTTAGATAGTAAAAATCTGGAGAATATTCGTATATTCTTATCAGAGATGAGAGCAAATCTTCATGAGCTCAAGGAGTTTGGTTTAAATTTCTTCGACGTTTCGACGGCAGGCTGTAAGCTAATGAGCCATATCATAGTCGACAAGCTCCCCTCCAATTTCTTGAGAGAGCTCAAATTACTGACGCAAGAGGAATATCCCTCCTTAAATCTAGTCCTAGATAATTATGGTCGTGTCCTGAAATCCTTAGAAAAGGGTAGAGTTAAGAGTCAGGCTTCTCCTAAAAAGGAAAAGTATTCTGAACAACGTTCAAAGCAAAGTAAGAGTGACAAAAAATCATCGTCTTCTTATAATGCTTCTGTCTCCTCTAAAGAGGAATTGTCAAAATATTCTAAAGCAAAGAATAAATCTTGTAAATATTCAAAATGAAAAAGGGAAGAGAAAGTCTTATTCTCCTCCTTCACGATGTAAATTCTGCGAAGGAAAACATCGAATGATTTCTTGTGAGAAATATTCATCTCCTGAGACAAGGAGAGAAAGATGTAGAGAGTTGAACATATGTTTCAACTGTTCTAGTTCAAAACATATTTCGAACAAATGTCCTGCGAAGAAATATGGACTTAGCAGTCCATGTGGAATTTGCGGAAATAGAGCTCATATTTCTGCTCTATGTTTTCAGAAGTCTAAGGTTTCCAGTGGTTCCTCTAAAGAAAATAGTCTACAGCCACCTTCCGATACTGCAAGAAGATAGTCTAGCCAGTAGTAGCCACATTAGTATTAATGCTGGTTCTTCCATTTCCCAAAATATTCTGCCTACCATCTCTATTAACATCAAAAAAGGTAATAAAATCATACCTGTCCGTATGCTGTTGGACTTAGGTTCACAACATACATATTTTAACAGTAATATTCTTACCAAATTGGGTATAGATATTCAGTCCTTACCTTCCATTAATAATCGAATTAAAACCTTCTTAGGAGAGGAAGTAAGGACTCTAAGAACTTTAAATATAGAGATGGGCATTTGCTTGTGGGAAAAAGTTCCATAGTCTCCCAGTCAATATTGACCCTCAGCTGGATGTCAGCTTTGAGGTACAAGGTTTAAGAGGAGCTATTCGGAACATAATCAAAAATGGCTATAAAATCGCAGATAATCACTATGAAAATATACATAGTGACAGGGTGACTAATATTGAGGGACTACTGGGCATAGATGCAATTCATCTTTTGAGGCATCTCAAAACCGTTCAATGTATTCGTGGCAGTGCTCTGGAAACCTGTCACGGGTTTGTGCCATTCGGGCCTGTCAAGACTTTTTTAACGCCTTCCCAGGAGACAGAAATCTTCGGGAAGAAGTCACATAATCCTTCAAAGTCTAAAGTTTCTCCTGTCAAATATTCATGACAGAAAGAGGAACTCCCCATACCACCCTCTCTACGAAGATCTGTCAAAAGTGTCCCTTCCTCAATGGTAAATGTAATCATGGATCCTGTTCCTTCCTATTTTGACCCTATGCTTACATACTCATCCTGAAGCAGATCTAGATTTGGGACTAGAAAGTCTCTACAAACTGGATTCTTTAGGCATAAATGAGGAAAAGGATCAGGGTTCCATCGATGAGTATTATATCTCTAAATTCCATGAAACCATTGAGTTTAGGGACGGAAAGTACCATGTGGAGTTACCTTGGTACCAAGATATTCTGGAGCAGGTCCCTTCAAATCATCGTGTTGCATTAGCAACAATGCAGAGGGTCAAGAAGAAAATGACATCTCAGGGACTTGACCAGAGGTATGGGGATATATTCAAAGAGTATTTAAGAGAAGGTATTATCGAATCTGTTGAGGTGCAGCCTAAAGATTTTCATAAATTCATCTGAATACCTCACAGGCCGGTAATTAAGCAGGCACTTCAGGTTACCACCAAAATAAGGCCTGTTTTCAACTGTAGTCTGAAAATAGGAAATAGTCCCTCTCTAAATCAGGCTATATATTCAGGAGTAGATTTAATCGCCTCCCTTTTCAAAATGTTAATCGCTTTTAGGACAAACAAATATATTGTTCTGTCCGATATTTCAAAAGCTTTTCTCCAAATTCGTCTGAAGTTGGAGGAGGACAGAAGTAGGTTTTGCTTTTTTTGGGAAAGCGATGGTAAGCTACTTACTTACCGTTATGCTACCATAATCTTTGGGTTGGCAGTCAGTCCTTATATATTAGGCGCTGTGATTCAACATCATGTCAAAAAATACCCAGCCGATCTCTGTTCTTCTCTCTTGATGAATAATCTCTACGTCGACAATTTTATATATTCTTCGTCTTCTGTTGAAGAATTGAAATTTGAATTTTGAATTGAATTTCAATGAAAGAATTGAATTTTCAAAATGTTAATCGCTTTTAGGACAAACAAATATATTGTTCTGTCCGATATTTCAAAAGTTTTTCTCCAAATCCGTCTGAAGTTGGAGGAAGGCAGAAGTAGGTTTTGCTTTTTTTGGGAAAGCGATGGTAAGCTGCTTATTTACCGTTATGCTACCATAATCTTTGGGTTGGCAGTCAGTCCTTATATATTAGGCGCTGTGATTCAACATCATGTCAAAAAATACCCACCCAATCTTTGTTCTTCTCTCTTGATGAATAATCTCTACGTCGACAATTTTATATATTCTTCGTCTTCTGTTGAAGAATTGAAAGGTATTTTTCATAAATCCACTTCACGCATGAGTGAAGGTGGTTTTAATTTATGTTCATGGAACACAAACTGTCAAGAGCTCAGGAATATATTCGAAGCAGAAAATAAACTCGCCTCTCATCAATGTGATGAGGAGAGGGTGTTAGGATACTTATATAACACCTCTCGGGATACCCTGGGTCTAAGTAAATTATTCTAAGTAATGTACAGTCTCAACAAAAAGACAGCTCCTGTCGGAGATTTCCAAAGTATTCGACCCACTTTCTCTTTGTCTCCCTGTAACAATAAGAGGGCGTCTTCTGATGAAGATGACATGGGCAGAGGAGATGGGGTGGGATGATGCTCTTAATCTAGATATTAAAAATTCTTGGGAGAAGTTGAGCAAAGATCTCAACTCCCTAAAAGAGATCACCTTCCCCAGATCTTGTTTCGAGTCCTGTGACTCTAATTTAAATATGTATATATTCTGCGATGCTAGTTCAGTAGCTTATGGCTTTGTAGTGTATATATATTCTGAATCTGAAGGTCCAAATATTCTCTGGTCGAAGGGAAAGGTCACTCCAGCAAAATTAAAAACTCTTCCTTGTTTGGAGTTATTATCTGTATTCTTGGCTTTAAAGTGTCTGCCACAAATTTTGAGTAGTCTATCTGGGAGTACATTCAAAAACTTTGTATATATTCTCCGACTCTCAGATTACGTTGGCCTGGGTCCA
>SEYY01016266.1:12500-14959 GCA_009176605.1 Armadillidium nasatum
AAAATAAAAAAAAATCTCTGCACTAAAATCTTAATTTTTATAGTAAAATATCTTTGGCTGCGCAACGGGAGAATAATTGACCCCCGAAATTTAAGGCGATGTTTCGATCCCTCATTCGAATCGTAAAAAGAAACCCCCTAAACCGTTCCCCTCCTCGCATATGGCAATGGAAAACAAAAGAAAAAGAAAAGGCTAAAAAACGAGCTGTAAAAAGTTATATTATCTTCAAATCAGAAAACCCCATAAAGGTTATTCGAATAAAATCTTCCTTACGGATATTGTGAGTTAGAAGACTGTTATAAAATACTCAGATTATTATTATTATTATTATTATTATTATTATTATTATTATTATTATTATTATTATTATTATTATTATTGATTATTTTTATTATTATTTTATTTTATTTTAATTATTTTTGCTATTATTATAATTATTTTATATTATATTAATATTTTTTTTAATACTTCTAACTCATCATTATTACTTTTATAATTATTATAATTATTATTATTATTATTATTATATTATTATTATTATTTCATTATTATTTTTATTTTTTCACAGCTTACCATTCATCCCTAGGGGTGCACGCCCTCCAGATTGAGAATCCTTGCTCTAACATAAATACTCTAGTTATTAAATCTTCGATTTCTTGTTCCATCTGTTACAGAAACTGAGTCAATACCCACTTGAGGGAAGTCATTTTCTCTTTCAAACTTTGAATAGGCGATTGAATTTCGGAACTGAATTTATAATGGATAAAAGAATTAAGTAGTGGAGAGGGTGTAGATAAGAGCTTATTTTCTTAACTGGAAGAGAAACTTTCATCAAGAAATACTTCGTCCTCAACATGGACTTTCCGTTTGCTATTTTTATTATTGTTGTTTTTGTGATTGACACTGCTAACGTATTTTATTTCACTATTTCTGGCATTCGTCATCTTTATAACAAGGTGGACTAATATTTTGTTGCGACATTTAAGATTCTTTATGAAATTATATTGATAATGAGGGCGAGATACAAAGAAACACGTTCGTACTCTTATTATTATTATTATAATATAATTATTAATTATTAATTAATAATTATTATTATATTATAATAATAGTTATTATTAATTAAATAGTATAAAAAAACAATTTTTATTTAACTTTTACAAGAACTTCTTCTTTAAAGTAATGAGAAACTAGTTTCATATTACTTTTCAATAAAAAATCTTTTAATAAACAGATTTATTAAAAAATATATAATTAAAATACAACTTTTATTAACTACAAAAGATCATATTTCAAATAAAATAATAGTTATATATTTTCTTATTTAAAAAACTATACTTTAATTTTTACCATTTTGTTATTCTATTCTTACTTCAACGTAAATAAATATATTATTAAAAGTATTACATGAAAATTAATTATAATATTATTTATATTACATAATATTATTTAATGCTATAAATAAAAAATAATAATAATAAATAATAAATTAAATAAAATAATAAAATTAAATTCTTTTCATAAACTTATAAATAACTTTGATTTTAAACATTTTATATTTATTTACTTTCATAAAAAGATATACTAATCGTTTATATATATATATTTATTATTATTATTATTATTATTATTATTATTATTATTATTATTATTATTATTATTATTATCATTATCATTATTATTTATTATTATTAATTATTATTATTATTACCATTGCTATATTATTATTACTATTTCTTATTATTATTATTATTATTATTACTATTATAATATTTTTATTATTATTATTATAATTATTTTATTATTATTATTACTATAATATTATTATCATTGTAATATTATTATTGCTATTGTTATGATTATCATTATTTTTGCTTTAATATTATTTCCTTTAATACTACTTATTTATTCTCATCATTATTAATTTTATAAATATAGTTAATATTATTATTATTATTGTTGTTGCTATTATATATTATTATTATTATTATTATATTATTATTATTATTATTATTATTATTATTTATTTTTATTATTATTTATTATTATTATTTATTATTATATATTATTATATTATTATATTATTATTATTATTATTATTGTTATTTTTGAAATATGTTTAAAAAAAATAATTTTTTTTTTTAAAAAAATTAAAATATAAAATATAGAGAAAAAAAAATTATTATTGTGAAAGCAAACTCCACATATTAAAATTACTTAAACAGTTAAAAAATAAATTAAACTAATATGCATAATTAATGTAATAGAAATTAATTTCATTTATTAACATTTTTTTGCAATTAGGTATAAAATTAAAGACATTTAATTAAATATATTAGTTAAAATTAAAATTTAAGTCTCTTCTTTATATATATATATATATATATATATATATATATATATATATATATATATATATATATATATATATATAATATATATATAATATATATATATAT
>SEYY01016267.1:0-5000 GCA_009176605.1 Armadillidium nasatum
ACTCACTCCCCTCTGACAGCCCATACCTTCCTCCAGTCCCACTCAAAACCGTCAGGAATTGCTGCCGACCCTGTATATATATATATATATATATATATATTATATTATATATTATATATATATTATATTATATATATATATATATATATATATATATATATTTAACAGCGCCACAACTCATAGGCAAAGCCCTATTCAAGGAGGAGTTGTTACAAGAATAAAAATGAAATAAAGGATTTTTTTTTAAAGTTCCTAGGTGAGCACAAACGTAGACTTTAAAGAAATTGAGATTAAATTCGGCAGGAAAAACAGAAGATAGGAGAGAGTTCCACAAAACAGAGGTGGTAGGAAAGAAGGAGGCCCCACAACGGACAAGAATGGAGTTGCTTATGTTTACACAAAATTTAGGACATCGTAATGGTGGAGGCATACGAGTGGATAATTCCCTCGAGCATTTGCCGCTGTAGTAACTATAGGAAAGAGACAAACGTCACTTCGCAAAGATAAAAGGTCAGATGAATTAGAAAAAGCGAAGCAATTTATGTCTTTTAGCATTTAACTCAGCCATATTCCACAAGACGGATGAAATATGAGCCACCCCAGATATGACAGCAATACTCCAAACAAGGGCGAATGAAACCCATGTATAATTGGAATAACTGCGAAGAAGGAAAAAAATTCTCGTAGTCTAATAAATCTACCAGCTTCTTTGATGACGCGCTAGCAACCATTGTGATGTGAGGTTTCCAAGACAGTTTTTTGTTTATGTGAAGGCCAAGGATGTTTATATTGTTAACAGGAAAGACGGGAGAATCATCTTAAGAAATAGAAAAGTTAGAAGGTGCCTTTGAAATGGTGATTTCTTGAAGTTGACTTTTTAAAAAAATTGAATTTCACAAGGTTGAGGCGACCACATCCAGATCTGCAAGAATGGAATCGGAAATATGAAGACGAGATTCAACTCTAGATGCGAAGAAAGGAGCAAATTTGAAATGAGCAGAAGAATGGAGGGTTTAATCATCGGCATATGATTGTATAGGTATTGATGAGCAGCTGAGAAGATCATTAATGAAAAGTAAGAATAGAGTAGGAGACAAGACAGAAGTGCAGAAGTCGCTCAATAAACAGCAGCCGAAATGGAACGATTAGAAATAAAGCTAGACATAAGTAAGCAAAGAGAAGAAGGAAACCCAAATGAAGGGAACTTGGAAAGCAGTAACTCATGCCATTCCCAGTCAAATGCCTTGGATATATCAAGCTCCACTACACAAGTCTCCCCGTGGTCCCTAAGGGCAGAAGACCATAAATCTGTGAGACAGGAAAGTATATTATCAGTAGAACTAGAACGCCGAAAGCCATACTGATGATCAGAAAGAAGGGAATGAGATTCTAGATGATCTAAGATGGGAGAGTTGATCAGAATTTCAAAGATCTTAGAATACAAGAGAACTATAGAGCGATAGTTAGAAAGATCAGAGCGGCTTCCTTTCTTCAGGAAAGGATGGAGTAATTCACATCTCCAACACTGATGGAAAGTATTAGTATTTTTAACGAGAGTCGAAGCCAGCTAAGAAGCTCACTCCCATAAAACTTTGGAGGAATGCCATCTGGGACGCTTGCCTTAATAAAATTACTAGATTTAAGAAATCCATCCATCATATCAAAAATAATCACAGGTAAAGGCATGGGATATCTGAGAGGAGATGAAGTAATAGGAGTATTGCCGGAGTCGTCCAGAATTGAATTAGAGGAGAACAGGAGGACGAAGAGGTTAATCTTTACAATTGGAGTGTTACTAACAGAACCATCAGAGCGAATAGAAGAGGAAAGGAAGATTTACAGAAGTTGTTGGAGAAGTTTTTGGCAAGAGGCCAGAAATATTTAACACTTGGAGAGTTTAGGAGCTCAGCACACCTTCGTTTGGTAAAGGTCCGCTTTGCTCGTCAAAGAATATCTTTGCAACGATTCCGAGCTAAATGAAAATTAGCGTGAGTGATATGAGAAGAAGTTTTCCACTTTCGATACGCGATGTCTCTAGCCTGAATGGCACGAGAGCACGTACGATCGAACCATGAATTTTGAGGAGAGAAAGATTTAGATGAAGGAATGAACCTGCTCATCCCATAAGCGATTATATATATATATTTATATATATATATATATATATATATATATATATATATATATATATATATATATAT
The DNA here is from genome assembly GCA_009176605.1 of Armadillidium nasatum. Classification (NCBI taxonomy): domain Eukaryota; kingdom Metazoa; phylum Arthropoda; class Malacostraca; order Isopoda; family Armadillidiidae; genus Armadillidium; species Armadillidium nasatum. Next base: position 2,202 of record SEYY01016267.1, read on the forward strand.
ATATATATATATATATATATATATATATATATATATATATATATATGCACAATTGTTTTCAGTTTGTTAGTGTGTTAATTAAATTTTTAATTTAGATTTCTAAACTACTTAGAAGCACTGCTGCAATTATTATTATTATTATTATTATTATTATTATTATTATTATTATTATTATTATTATTATTATCATCATTATTATTATTATTATTAATTTTCCATTGATTAAAATCTATTTTGGAATTCTGAAATTTAGTTTTCAGTTTCAAAAACGAAAATTATTTGGAGAAGTTTTTCAGATTATCTTTCACAAGTTGAAAATTACTTAAAATTTTCAAAGGATTTATATTGCTTTTAGTTGAAATTGATAAAATGCATAGGTAATCAAAATTTTTAAAAACTTTTCTTTCAATTAATTAAAATGGGTTGTGATGACAACAGCAAACTCTAAAAACTTGAGTGATTTTGAATATTTTGCTCAAAAATTTAACGTAAATTTTCTGTCTTAAATAAAAATATGAATGATTGATAGAAAGATATGCATGATAAAGGTTATTTTTCAAAAGTTAGTAATAGTATACTTTGTAAGGAGAAGAGAAAATTTTATCATTCTGTTTACTTCACATCGAACGTCAAAAGATTTTTATTTCTTTGACATCTCTTGATTTCCGTAGGCAATAAAAATTTTGTTCACAGGAAAACTAGCAGACATGCCTAGAAAAGCTGTTTTTGTGATTAAAATAAGCGTCTCTAACTAAATCTCTGGATATCATCAATGCAATAGAGCGACGTGAATTCTAAATGATAAATAAAAACATTTTGTAGGTGAGACTTGTTTAAATGAACGGATTCCAAGAAAAGTCTCATCATTACTTTATTGTTTATTTGGTGATTTTTTGCTATATTTTGTTTTACTGGTTTTTACTAGATAAAAACGATTTATACAATTCCTTTTTTTGTCTATTTATTTGATCGTTTTCAATTTTTCTAAATGACATTAAGCAGTCGTACTTGTATTATCTGTAGACAGTTTACATCCATGTAACTGCTCACTTATTTGCCGTGCACAGTGATATCCAGTGTCAATAACTTGGCTGAATGATATAACGAATCTGTACTATGACAGTCGCAGTATCCGTGATTTTGTGGGATCCTATAAATTTCACTAATGATTTTATTGTTGGTGTTTTGTTTTTTAAATGACACATGAAAACAAGAAGAAGAATAAATCACGTCAACTACTTATAATGCCAAAGAGCCTTAAATGCAGAAAGAACCAAAGGGAACAGTTCATTTGAAGAGTCATGTAATGATAAAGAAACGGAGAGAAATAGTATATGTTTCAAATCCAGAAAGTTCCCTTCAAATGTTAAGCAGGACTGTGGAGCCGGAACCGGAGCAGGAGCCGGAACAGAGGCCTGGAACAGGATATGCTGCAAAAGCAATTTTTTTAGTATCCAAAATTGAAGCCGAAGCCCAAGCTGGTGCCGAATTAAAATATATATATATATATATATATATATATATATATATATATATATATATATATATATATATATATATATATATATATATATATATATATATATATATATATATATAATAATGGGGATTGGGTTGGAAGCCAAAGCAAGAGTTTGGAATTAGAAAAATATTAAGAAAAGTTATTTTATCCTAAGCTGCAAGAATGGAACTTTTGCAGCTGAATATTGAGCTTAACTATTTTTGCCATTATTATGTAAAATACTGAACATTTTACTTACATAAGGATCGTATTTACATCAGGAGTGATATCAGTAGTCTAATGAAAGAGATAATTTGTGATGATGATCCCAAAGAGTGAAGATTTTTTCTTGTGCGTCAGTAATGCGAGTTTTAAAGTTTTTTTTTACAAAACATAACGTCAATGTGAAACCATGAGTGTCTGCAGTACATGACGCTATCATTGAAAAGATTTATCAATTCCTGAAACTCTTGTTAAGGCTCTTCTAAGATAAGGAGCATAAATTGAATATTTAAGCTGATCTTAATGTTATTTATATTATTGCCTTTTCGTTTACAGTCAGGTTATGTAAAGCTTATATGATAATTTTGCTCATAGAATATGAAAGTTGATGAGAACAAGTACAGAATGATTGATCACTTTGACTTGAAAATATTGTTGGTGAACATTGTGTGCAATACGTAGAGATGATTAATCATTACATATATTTTCTACCAATTGACACAAACTTAACCTCATGAAAGATTTGTAGCAGAAATAGATCAACAAGATAGTAGCTTTCAGTTGGAAAACGTCAAAAATCAATGTAATATTGGTACATGCACAGTTTGAAGATAGAACTTTCACTAGCCTACGAAAAGGCAGTGTCACGTGGAAAAGAGCGTTTCTTTTTAGCTAATGAAGCTGCACTATGGGCATAATTATCTTTTGTAGATATAATTAAAAATTATCTCATGAACCAGAGCTAACAGTTAACGTTAAGTGTTTGCTAATATTTTGAAATTTTATAAAGACAAAAAGGATTACTTTAAAGTTTTCCCCTGCAAATATTGAGTATGTAGGTGATGTACAGGGTGTGCTTTTCACAAACAGATATCAAGAGTCTTCAACAGTTATATGATGGGAGATTATTATTAATGTTTCTTTCAATAGCAGAGCTCTTCATTTCAGAAAATGACAGAGGAAAGAACTATTGCAAGTTAAAAGTTATTTCACAATAGGAATTTTCCTTTCAATTTGAGCAATTTAATATATATATATAATATATATATATATATATATATATATATATATTATAT
>SEYY01016267.1:10000-11624 GCA_009176605.1 Armadillidium nasatum
CTCGCGTTTGTGATATAGATATACCTATAGGGAGAATGATTGAGAGTAGGGTTGGGCGAGCTCCGGAATTTTCCGCACCTCACCGCACCGCATTGACGTGCACCGCACCGCACAAAACACAAACACCTTTAAATAAGCACACCGCACCGCACCCATATATTGAAGCATATTATATATATATATATATATATATATATATATATATATATATATATATATATATATATATATATATATATATATTATCCTTTCTCAGAGGGTCTCTAGTGTACCCTCGTCCCACATGAGAGTGTCTATGCTCTCACTTCTCCTTCCCCCACTTCTTCACATTCCTACAAATTTACAAGCGCTTACACCTACATTACCTTTAATATGCAAAAAAAAATGGCGAAAATAAAACTGCCTCGGAGATGCTACGAGGGGCGGCATCCAAAGAATGCCCCTCATCCACTCCTTCCCCCATCACCACTTGGGAGTTGGTGGCCTCCGGTGATGGGGTTGGTGCCACCAAGACCTCTATGCCGGCTTGCCCTGGTGCACGATCTTCTTTTTTCATAAACTTTTGCAACATTCGCGGTCTCTTTACTAATTTCCACTTTGTCGAACACCACCTCTCTTCTTCTAGACCTCATCTCTTATTCTTAACCGAAACTCAGGTGTCTGAGTGCTCTGACAGCAAGCCCTACTCTGTTTCCTCCTACTGTCTCTATTCTCAATTTTCATCCAAAGGCGGATGTTGCGCTTATGTGCGCAACGATGTTGTCTGTTCTCGTGTTTCTAATTTGGAGTCTTCTGAATTCTCTACCTTATGGCTTAAACTTTCTTGCAACTCTACAACTAAATTTATCTGTTCTGTCTACTTATCTCCTAACTCTACGAGACTATCCAAAATAGAACACATTCTTTCTTCTTCTCCTTCTCCGAAATCATCATATTAGGTGATTTCAATGTTCACCACCGCCAATGGCTTTCATCTAGTTCTCACGATCCAGCTGGTGAACTCGCCTTCCAATTTTCTATCCAGAACAACCTTGAGCAGTTGGTGCATCTCCCTACCCGTATCCCTGATCGCCTTGGTGATGAACCCAACATACTTGATCTTTTCCTAACTTCTTATCCTTCTCCTTACACTGTTAAACTCTTTCCTCCTCTGGGTTCATCCGATCACCTTCTATCTCGTATCTTGTCCTGTCTCTTCAAGTCTTCCGCAAGAACGGCCCCCGCCTTCGGCGAGGAGACGTTTCTGGCATTTCGGTGCCACTAACTGGTCTGACTTGTGGTTGTACTTCTCTGATTTTCCATGGAATGATTACTGTTTCCGTGGGAGGGGTCCCTCTGAGTGTGCTGAGCGCATAACCGAGGTGATCCTCTGGCAGGAGGCGTACAATCCAATCTTTCCTTCTACTAAAAAACAAACTTGGTTTACTCTCTTGTTCTCGTGCCGCCAAGGGCGCTGCCTTCAGGATACTCCAGAAACTCATGCATCTTATATTTCATCCCGGAATCGTGCAAAATCTATTCTCCGTAATACTAAAAACTCCTTTCTCCGCTCAAAATGCAACAATCTTTCTGGCTCTACATCCTCTAAATCCTCACGCTTCTTCCTCTTTCCCTCCTTTAGTAT
>SEYY01016268.1:0-5000 GCA_009176605.1 Armadillidium nasatum
TTCATAATCATCCAGTCTTTCCTTCAGGAATTTTAAGATACGTTATAAGCATTTGTTTAATATGTACTTTCTTCAGCAAAATATCATTTAAAGCAATAAAATCAAAATGAGGAAAATTAGAAATTCTACATGATGGAGGAAAGTATGTTCATCACACACAAAATTGAAATGTTCAAAAAATGATAAAATAGGCTTGGCATTATATTCAATTTTCAAAAAAATCAATTTCAATTTTAAAATAGACAACTGGCATGCACCAGATCATACAAAGCAAAGCATACTTGTATAGAACAATATCCACTTCTTGAAGAAACCAATATTTAAAAATATAAAATGTCACTTGGATAGATTCATTAAATGTAGAAAATTCTGCTGGCAAAATTTTTAAGTAATAAAGAAGAGGGAGGACCAGCCTCCCAATAAATATTTAAATTTAGGTAATTGTCTAGTATAAAGAAAATTGGCAATATCTCCAAATGGGCAACATATTTGATCAATTTTAAAGCAAACCACATTAATAAATCTTTCAATTTTGAAAGGAGATAAATGCTGCAACACATTTACCTTCATTAAGGCATTTAATTCAACAAATTCTTTAAAGTCATGCAAATCATGCAATGAGTTAATAATACTATGTCCCAGTTTTAAATCATCAAAACTCATTTTTAAACCAGATACTTCAAATTTAATATCAAAAGCACCAAGAAAGCAAATTTTTTCTTTGGGAGAAACTAAATCAGGCACATCATAACAAGCATTATGCAGAGAATTTAAATTTATATGAAGTTCTGCAATTTTAGGACTAGCATAACAGTTGTGCTCGTATCTAGCTAGTATCAAAAGCATTAGTACAAGTACTTTATTATCATTATTATAAAATTTACAATTAAAGCTATTATCAATATCACTATCCTCAATGTGACTGACAGAACTACAATTAACAGACAATTTAATTTTACATTCAGGAGGAATGCTCAACAAGTCATGCACTGGCCAATTAGCAAAATTGTTAGATAAAAATTGGGGTCCATTCTCCCAGAAATGTTTAATCTCATTGAACTTTTTAAATGTAACACCTTTTGTCAACAAATCAGTAGGGTTACTATTGGTATCAGTGTACCTGAAGAACATAGGTACCTTAAATTCTGAAATTAACTTTTTTTTTTGCTAATTCACTGTCTTTAAGTCTATTTTTTAACATTTTTGATTTGCACTTAGGGTTATTTGTTAATACCAAGAAAGTGCTACTTGTTCATCGACTACAAAATTTATAAACTTAAATTTAATATCTTCAAATGAAGATAGTATGTTGGGCAACCATTTAACAGCAAGTACAACAGCCATTAATTCAGGGCAAAGAATACTGAGCTCCTTTAAAGGGGCAATCTTGGCTTTAACAAAAATTAAATCAGATAAGCCATAACAACACACATGCATAACAAACCCATAAGGTGTTTTGGAGCTATCGCAAAAAAATATGAAAAATGTTGTACCGGTTCTCTGACTGACAATTTTTATCTCTCGTTCGTGAGATAGCACAACTATTCCTTCCCCGATTAAATAACTAATGACGTAGTCAACTGTAAATAACTTCTCATTAATATCTTGGGAAATCAATTACAGATGCAGTTGGGAGATGACGTAAATGGGGTTGTTTTATGAATTAAATTTGCCATGGATTATTTATTACCTTGTATAATTGAAGACCCGATTAGCCTTCCTCCACATAAACCGGGATATTATCCAAACTTTTATTTGACCACTCTATAGACTATCAATTGCAATATTTTCCAATCAACTATTATGATGTGAGGTTTCCAAGACATTTTTTTGTTCATGTGAAGGGCCAAGGATGTTTATGTTGTAAACACGGAGAGCGGGTGAACCATTGAAAGAAATAGAAAAAGTTAGGAGGTGTCTTTGAAAGGGAGATTTCAAGAAGTTTAGTTTTTAACTTGAATTTCTCAAGGCTGAGACGACCCCACTGGTAAATTCTATTCAGATCAGCAAGAATGGAATCGGAAAGATGATTGAGGGGGTAGATGAGAAGCTGGGATCATGTATGAAAATTACGAATAGAGTAGGGGACAAGACAGAACCCTGAGAAACACCACAGTTGACAGAAAAGGAAGAAGTCGCCCCATCAACAGCCGAAATGTAACGATTAGAAAGAAAGATAGACATAGAAAAGCAAGAGAAGGAGGAAACCCAAAGGAGGGGAGCTTGGAAAACAGTGACGCATGCCATACCCGGTCAAATGCCTTAGATATGTCAAGCGCCACCACACAAGTCTCCCCATGGTCCCAAAGGGCAGAAGACCATAAATTTGTGAGATAGGAAAGTATATCACCAGTAGACCTCAAACGAAAGCCATATTGATGATCAGAAAGAAGGGAATGGAATACCAGATGATCTAAGAAAATTGTCTTAAAATAGCAAGTTTTTTAAAAAAATAATACTTTTTTTTTTTTTTTTTGAAAAACAAAAAAAAAATTTTTTCTTTTTTTTTTATTATTGAGAATCCTTATATTTTATATTTAATTAATGATTTAGGAAGTATCAAATACGCCCTTAAAGAATGGCAACACTTCATGTATGGCTAGCTACACACGCTTAAAAAAAAAACTATGCCGTGACTTACTTGCGCTTATACCTTATGTTTAAATCATTAAAATGTAATTGTGTTGTAACTACATTCGCCTACATTGACCTTAAGAAATCTTCCAGGACGTAATTTATTAACTATTTAAACTAATATGGCCTAATTGTAGTTATATATTCTTTTTAAAAAGCCTTAGGTAAGAGTTCTTATAAAGCTTTGTGAAAGAAGTTGGGGCCTAACTTGAGCTACTCTTCCCTGATACCTTTTAAAGCTTACTATTTGAATTAAATTGACTTTTGATTGCTTGGGTTGGGTTAGTTTATTAACTTGAATTGTATGATTGACGTGAATTACTGTTTAATCTAGGCCTTGGGTTTTGGATCAGAGATTTGTAAGTTCTTGCTTGGGTTTGAGTCTATGTTTCTACATTGGCTGAAAAGTTACTATTAAAATTTACTTATGCGCTTAAACAAAAGAGCCACTCAAGTATAATTTACTTTTGGAAATCAAAGTAAATCCAATTTCATTCTAGAATTTACAGAACAATTTAAATGGTGAGTTCTTTATTAATTTCTTTTTATTAATTTGTAGGCTAAATTTTAATAGAATTTTTCTTGGCAAGCAGCAAATTTAAAGCGTAAGCGTTTTCAAGGGTTAAATATAATATAATTATATATATATATATATATATATATATATATATATATATATATATATATATATATATATATATAGTATGAGTGATTGTCAAAGAATTCAGATTTCTGTCACTAGAAAATGATCACTGAAAATCTATTAAAAAGAAAATGATGAAGCATATTTCATAAGTGAACAACCGAAAGAGAGTGGGGTCATGGGGACGGAGCATTTAATCCGTAACGATTAAATAACTTGTCATCTGTCAAAAAAAATTAAATTAAAAGAAAAAAAAAAAACAAGAGAAGTCAAAAAGTTCTGAGGAATATAAAGAAAGAGAAAACATATTTGAGCGATGAATTCAGCTGTGAAGTTGTCAAAATAAATTTGTAGATAAAGAAAAATAAATGTAAAGACGACAGAGAGTTTAGGCAAAGTACCAGAAAGACATGAAGCACAGAACGCATACATTATTTTATCTTTTACTGTGGAAGAATTATTTGGTTCTGCGGAGTATATACAAATTTAGGATAAAATTCATGCAGAATAAAGTTCTTAAAATAGATCTCGACGGTTTTATTTATAGTCTGTGAAGAAATGCTTATTAATATATTCTAAGGTTTAGATAAAATCTGAAAGTAAAATAATAGGCATAATCTAAGAATATAATTTATTAAACAAAAATTTTATTTACCATAATGATAATGAAATAAAAAATATTTTACTCAATACTTAAAATTAAAATTTTTTAAAAATATAAATATATATTATAATATATATTATATATTATATATATATATATATATATATATATATATATATATATATATATATATATATATATATATATAATATATATATATTAAATATTTTATAATAATAATAATAATATAATGGAAATAATAATAATAAAATGCCATAATAATAATAATAATAATTCCAGATTACAGGCAACGCCCAAAATAAATAAATAAATAAATAAAAATAAAAAAATAAAAGAAAATCAAGCCGAGCTGATAAATAAAATCCTTTAAATTGAATATTAGAAAGAGAAAATACAATTTTAAATATTGTCAATTTGTGAATAAGTGCAAAGTAGAGAAGAGCTTTTCTGAAGAGGAAACCAATATTTTTTGAAGCACAATTTGCACCAAATTCTTCCAAACTTAAAAAAAAGTTTATCAAAAATATTTTTCCGTTTTTTTTTTTTTTAATAGACTTTTTAGATTCTCTAATTAGTGTTTTAGGGTACGACTTTCATTTCATATAAAATATGTCTTTTCTTTTACCTAGATATTACTGATCTTTTTGGTTTCACTTTTTTCATCATCCATTCCAAGCTATTAAAAAAAAATGTGCTATAGGTGTGATGTTAGCCCCCTAACACATTTATGTTGGTTCAACTCATACAGCTTTCCTGGAAAAGGTGGTGTCTTGGGCTTTTCGTCTTAGCAACTCTTTAGTTCTTACTAGCTCTGTCCAATCTCTTTCTCGCAGTCTAATAGTTGCGTCTCAAACTCTATTATTTCTTTTACTATTACAATTATACTACAATTTTATTATTTTTACTATCCTAACTTTCTAATTTAATACCTCTTCCATTGAGAAGAGCTCGTAAGACACATTTTTCAGCACAGTCTCATCCTTTCTTTGCCCAACACTCAGACCACAGACATATCTGTTGAGCTCAATCTTACATTAAATCCACTGGTAAAGTCTGGAATACACTTCCTTCATCTGCTTTTCAAACTTCCTTTGACTT
>SEYY01016268.1:7500-12009 GCA_009176605.1 Armadillidium nasatum
ACTCCAAAACACAGTACATTTTCCCTTCTCTGAAATCATCATTTTATGTGACTTCAATGATTACCGGAGCAAATGATTTTTTTTTTTAATTTCCAAGATACAACCAGTGAGCCTGACTTCCATTTCTCTTTGCAAAATGACTTTGAACAGTTCTTGATCGCTATGGAGGCTAACCTAGCATTTTAGATAATTTCTTAACTTTTTAATCCTTATCGTTACATTGCTAAACTCTATCCAGATCTGAATTCCTCCGATCACCTTGTTTTCTCTGTGTCTTCTGATTGCAAGTATGGCTTTCGTAAGAAAAACTCTACTGATGATCATTTTTCTCATTCTCCCTGATCTTCGGCATTTCGGTAAATCTTTTGTTGTGGAGCTAAACATATAGAAAACCTTGGATAGAATATGACACCAGGGTTTGACTTCAAAATTTCCTTTTTCGGTATTTATTCTTCTCCCTGATATTTTTTTCCGGCCGTTCTATAGTTGCTGTTGTGAACAGCTGCTGTTCAAACTTTAAATATATAAATTGATAAATAGTAGTGTTCCTCAGAGATCTGCTCTATTTCCAACTCTTTTTCTAATTTTCATCGAATTTCTCTCTACTACAGCATCTTCTATCAACACCTATGCCGACGACTCCATCTTTCATTACTCCTTTCATTTTGAAAGACATTCTACCCAACAACAATTAATTAACACTAGGAGGGTGGTCTTGGGGCTAACTAACCTCTAATCTTTTTCAAATTTCAATTTGTGGTGGAATAAACAATTATTTACATGATCCTATATATCTACTCCGAACATTTCTGTAAAATGTGATATAGTAAAAATAGAGCAAATTTTTAATTTCGGCAATTTTTGAGCTTAATATAAAGGCATTTATAGAAGTTGTAATTTTTTATGCTAGTAAAAGAACAGATTCTTAATCAAACCTCATCCCTAGTTATCGTAATTTATTAACTTTTTACATTATGAAGAATGGAAGATTTATAAGATTTTGCAATTTTAATTTTAAAAATTTAAGATTCACAAATAATGGTGCAAAAATGGATATAATCTTTATCATGTGACAATATATATATATATTTTTTTAACTGAAAATGTTGCTTGCTTGGCAAAACATCCTCTCACTGAACACACCAGATTGACAGAGGCATTATCATTTTCTTACAAAGTATGACAAATATAATGTTTTTTTAAGTTTAAGATACGTAGTGATTATATTTGTAAACTAATTAAATAAGTATATCTAATAGTACACATAGTGAAAAGGTATGTTACTATGTAAACTTGTTTACAAGCAATTTGAAAATTGGCATAACTGACTAGAAGTCAGCTCTGGCTGGAAAGGTATCCAGCAGAGGGCCTGAGGAAATTTTTTTAGGCCTGGTCACTTGTTCTTCAAACTCCATCTAAACTAATGGCTGGAGTTACAATATAATATATATATACTATATATATATATATATGGGGTAAGAACAACGGGACCAGAGGTATTAACGGGCTATATTTACGGTTTATCTACCGATATAAGCGGTAGGTATGCCGGTACTTTCGAGGTTGAAATTGAGTACTTCCACTTCCCATGCTCTTTTCTGACCCCTTTTTGTGGTTACGTACCTCTTTTGGGGGCTTGTGGGGCTAGCTCCAGCACTCTCATTTCCTCTTCCCTGGCTATTTCCTGAGCCCTTTGATGGGAATTTAAAAGGAATTCACTTCGTTCTTTCCTGAGTCCTTTTTGACGGGTTTTGAACATAACTCCACAGAAAGGATTTACCTGGAATTCGAACCAGTGCTACTGCAACACTCTGCTTCCTTTTTTTTGAGAGACTCAAATATACCCTCACTCTTTTATGGCACCTTTTATGGACCTCTTTAGTTCTCATTTTGGATTCAAAGACTTCTTTTTGGGTCTGAAGAGCTTAGCCCAGCATCCCACTTTTCTACAAGCTCTTTCTAGAGATTATTTTGAAAGGTGTACTTATCAAGTTGAAGGGTTTTAGGAATACTCGCACTCACAGATCTAATTATAAGAACTGAGAACTAGCACAACCCTCAAGCAATAGGTCACATTCACCTACCGTGTTTCATATGATAGAGCTTCCTTTTCCGGTATTGGGTTCCACGAGACTGGAGGTCTCCTTCCTTCCCAATTAATTTTCCTTACGTAATTGAGACAAGAAACAGCAACCCTCTCTGATTTAAGTGCACGGAACTTTCCCTTTTACGTGCTCGGAAAGCACGACATCCTTTTCTTTAAATGCCGGAGGCATGAAACCTTCTCTTTTTGAGTACCGGAGGTACGAACTTTCCTTTTCTTCTGAATTCAAGAAATCATTAAGTCCCGTTTATCTGACAACACATTCCAATAATCAACAGATGACTGCAAGAGATATTCTGTTTTCATGTTTATTTCTGTTATCTTCAATAGACACTTCATCACCAGTTATCATCCACGAATGTCCGTCCGTGAGAATGAATTTCAGCCGCTTAGACCAAGGAACCAACAGGACTCTTTGCTTTACAATTTTTACTTAACTTAATGAATTCATAATTTATTTAATGTTTACTTGTAATTTATTTAATTATTATTTATATATTTGTAATTTTTTAACCATTATTTATTTTTTTTAATGTTCTTTTTTTTGCTTTAAATCTTGTATTTCTTTTGTTTTTAATCTTAATATGTTTCTTATTATTATTATTATTATTATTATTATTATTATTATTATTATTATTATTATTATTATTATTATTATATAAAAGCATTTAATTAAAATTAATTAAATTACAAATTATATTATTATATATATATATATATATATATATATATATATATATATATATATATATATATATATATATATATATATATATATATATATATATATATATATATATATATATATATATATATATATATATATATATATATATATATAGGGATGGAGCGATACCAAAATTTTTACCGATACCGATATATAAAATTTCCCCGAAGCTGATACCGGATACCCGATATACCTGAAAATATGCCGATACTTGCCGATACTACTACCGATACCATACCCCGATACTTTACTCCTATACATATTTTTTGCCGATACCGATACCGATACTGATAAAGGCCGATACCGATACCGGTATCGGAAAACATGCCGATACCGATACCGATAACCGATATATATATATATATATATATATATATATATATATATATATATATATATATATATATATATATATATATATATATATATATATATATATATATATATATATATATATATATATATATATATATATATATCAAATCAAAGACAAAATCATGTATATTACATTTATCAAGTACAATACACTCTTCTGAAACCCTTCTCCCATCACTTAGCAATATATTTCTTTTTCAAAACATTTCCCTAATACAAACTGAAAGTTTTTATTTGCACTTTATTCATGCTCTCTCATTACATTCAAACATTTCTACAGTTCTTATTATCGACTTCGTAAAAATTTTATATCGGTAGATAAACCGTTAATATAGTCCGTTAATACCGCTCTGCCTCTCGTTCTTGCCCTCTTTCCTACTCTATAGATGTGTGTGTGTGAATTGCAAGAAAATTCAGTGTCTTTCCGTAAGTTGTCATGAAATGGAAAAATTGTTTAATAATAAATCATGAATGATGTAAGATTTTAAAATATTATTTGAATGTAGTGTTACATCCTATCAAATACTCTTCTTCAAGGTTGCACTGCCTTATAAAATGAATTTATTAACAAGTCATTTGGCAAATATTTTCACATTTATAAAATTATTATTATTATTATTATTATTATTATTATTATTATTATTATTATTATTATTATTATTACACTTACTTTTAAACCAGGCTTTAATACTTTAGATATCGCTTCTACCATAAGAGAATGAAAATGAGGATGAAACCGATAAACAGATCCATCAACCGCAACTGTAACATGTTCTTCACTAATTCTGTTCAGTAAAACAGCGACTCCAGCTCCTGCTAAAAATGCTGCTCTTCTGGAAACGCACTCGCACACGTATCGAACGATTATACAATCTTCTTCTGTAGCTTCATAAATTCCAAGTTCTTCTAAAATATCTTGGCACTTGTCAAATTCGCCTTCCTTTTCCCTAATAAAAAACCATATATATATATATATATATATATATATATATATATATATATATATATATATATATATATATATATATATATATATATATATATATATATATATATATATATATTTTGTGATTGATCTTATGTCATTTTCTCGTTTGAGGATGCGGATGAAGATGTCGAATTTTGGTGAAGTGCGGATGAGGGTATGGAACTTTCAGTCAAGTGCGGATGCGGATGTTCAGTTTTCGAAAGTGGATGTTGAATTTTCGAAAAGTCCGGTTTGGAAGCGTATGCCATCACTAATATATATATATATATATATATATATATATATATATATATATATATATATATATATATATAT
>SEYY01016272.1:5000-18312 GCA_009176605.1 Armadillidium nasatum
TAAAAAGATCTTCTCGAGCCTTGGTAGGATTGCTACAGAAAGGAGTACCAGAATTACTTCCTGGCAAAGCCATGCCTGTTTTAGAATGGGACTTCAAGAAACAATCAGGAGTGAGTGGAACCACATCATTGTCACTTATAGTGTAAACTAATGGCGAGAGTTAATTGAATCAGTGATGTCAGAAAGGATGTAGATGCAATCAGAATATTCCAGAGAAGATCGTCCAATGGTCTTATATAGACCACCTTTCACCACAAGCAAAAGTCTCTCCCACAGATCTCCGACTCACGTGCTATAAAGAGGAATTCGTTTGTGTTAAATGTGATTCCTCCTCAGAACTTCTTTGCCCTCTTCGTTCGAGCGAGTCTAAAATAGATGAAGTTGCTACTGCACTTGCTTCTGTCATATTTTAATGTACATAAGGCTAGTTGAAGGAGGAATTAATGAAATACGAAGAGGGAGTCTAAAGCTGTAAAGAGCGAAAAATTTAAATATTACAAAAACACAAAACAAATATATATAAACCAAATTTTACTTTCTCTTTTTAAGTAATATGGAATCGGCACTTGTGCTTGAACGCTTATATTTGCACTTATTAATAGAGATTGAGAATTCAAAGTAACCAATTCAAAATTTCTAAACTGGTAAAATTATAGCTTACGCTTAATCGTAACCGGTTAGTTGGAACAAAGTTTAACTAAATAAATTTTTGACAAAAGTATAGACAAAAGTATAAAACTGAATTCAACAAAGATCGAAATTTAGTAAATACGAAGAACTCCCGTTTAAAATGTAAACTAAGTTAAATGGAAAGCAAATTTTCTAAATTAGAAAAGAATCAATTTCCCTAAAATAGAAAATACAAATATAAGGAGTATATATATACTCTATAACAACTTTCTAATATATTAAAATCTAAGTGCGATTTAATATTGGGTTTCAAAATTATACGAAAAATCCTAGGAGTTAAGTTTTATTTACAAACATTCTGATATCGATGTAAACTTTGTTCAAGCGTAATTATAAATAGATTTGACCTTCCAAATGTGAAACACTCAAAGCATAGTACGGAGATTTGAAAACCAGAATTTCCATAAGAAAAAGATAACACAAATTTTCTTTTGGATTCCTGAAAGAATTCGAAAATGAAACAGGATTATATCTACACATAAATATACGTATAAATAATAGAAAGATCACCAATTAATAATTAGAATAAATTAATTCAATTATTAAAGTTATGGTAAATTATGATTTAAAATTGCAAACACACAAAACTTAAGGGAGGAAAGAAGGACTACTAACCATACTTAGAAGTTGAAATCAGTCTTGAAATTATCAGACTTTCTTTTTTGGAGTTGTTAGAAAAGTTGTTACTTTTCTATGAAGTAGTTCGAATACATAGTCACTTCGATTCTCCTCTTCGTAAGTTGTAGGTGATGCATAATTCCAAATTTCCACGTGAACATTTTGAAATTCAGTTCGAGTTTCAATGTCCAATAGGTAAAGGTAAGGAAAAGAATGGTAAGGTATGGTAAGGTAGAAAGAAATTTAATGCCACTTGATTTTATGATCGATTCCACATGATCTGACGATCGATTCCAATTGATCTGACGATCGATTCCCCTTGATCTGACTATCGATTCCACTTGATCTGACGATCGATTCCACTTGATCTTACGATCGATTCCACTTGTTTTAGTTTGCTTTTGCAAATTAGAATCTTCTTCGCTCTTTCCAATTAATGCCACTGGATCATGCGATCACTTAAAATACTTATTAGGAATGAAGCTCTTGAATATTCTTTATTTTGTCTCTTGCAGACTAATTTTCCAAATTTGCCAAAGTTGAATGAAGATAACTTAAATTAACGATTAAAGAAACAAACTGTTTAGTTTTTAAATAACTAAACAATATTAATGAACTTTATCAAACTAGATAGTAGAATTATTTTTCTTCAACTACATTAAAGATTTAAGACATGTTAACAGCAGTAATGAATTTCTTCATACAGAAGTAAAAGTTTGAATCACAGAACAGCAGAGAGTGTTTTATCGACTCAACTGTAAGAAAAGTTTGAGCGACTTTGCAGTTGTAAGGTTAAAATGCGACTGAATACAATTTTTGATTTTCCCAAGATTAGCAATCTCTTCCCGCAAAATCCTGGTTGATTTGTAACGGTATATTAAAATTATAACAATATATATATATATATATTATATATATATATATATTATATATATATATATATATATATATATATTATATAATATTAATATATATATATAATATATATATATATATATATATATATATAATTTAAAAAAAAAAAAAAGTTATGAAAAAAAAAAAAAATTAAAAATAAAAATAAATAAAAAATAAATCAAAAAAATAAAAAAATTACAAGAAATATAAAAAAAATAAAAAATAATTTAAAATAAATAAAAATAAATAAAAGAAAAATAAAAATTAAAAATAAAACAATAAAAATAGGATTTTAAATACTCCATTTCACCTATTTGACCTGTTTTACCTAGTTCACGTAAACCACTTAAGGTACGTATGACCCCCTAAAGCAATCAAAAGAGCTAAAGCCACAAAAACAGCAAAAGAAGCCAAATCAACCTAATCAGCCAAAACAGTCAAAGCACTAAAAACAACAGTACAAGTCACAAAACACCAAATTCACTAACACAATCACACGCACACACACGCACATGCACGCACAAATATAAACACGCGTGAGAGCACTCACACACACATATCAAATATATCCACACAAAATGCATAACACATAACCCATAAGAACAAAAAGCTAAACTAATATCACAGCGCACAAGTCACCATAACCAATTGCATATACACAAAACTCACTTAAATCCATCAACCCAACTCACAAAAACATCAAATAGAAAGACATAATTTACATAAAACATTTATCTCAATAACCCCAAACAATAGGAAAAACAAATTTAAATCGCATAAAACACAAAAATCAATTAATTTCATTATCTAAACCAAAAATACTCCAAACTCAAGCAAACAAAGCACAAAATTCACTTATATCTATATCCGCAGATCACAAATCATCATTCTCATGCACGTAAACCACTTAACTCACTTAACTCAATCATCACAAATCACAAAATTAGGAACTCCAACCACACAAAGAGCAAATTTACTCATCAACATCATCACATATATAAAACCATTAATCTCAATCACACAAAAAGGTAAAGTTCGCAAACATCCAGCATGACAATTCCCAAAAACATTAATCTCAAGCACACAAATTACAAAATTCACTTAAATTCATCACCACATCTCACAAAGCAACAAATTCAACACCTACATACAAAGCACAAATTTCACTTAACTTCACTACCACATATAAAAAAAAAAAATTTTTCTCAAACACACAAAACACAAACCTTACTTAATTTCAACTACACAGTACACAAAAAACACTTATTTTTAACAATACAAGTCACCAAAACATCATTTTCAGGGGTACCATCCACAAAAAACAAGCTCAGTCTCTCAAACCACAATAACACTCAGATTCAGTATGACATATCAAAATAACACCAAATTCATGCACCCAAACACAAATTCATTTTCACCAGCATATATATCACAAAGACATAAAATCAAATCACAAATCACAAAATTCACAATTTAAATGCCGCAGGCCACAAACATATTTCTCAAGTACACAAACACAAAATCACTAAATTCATAACACAAGATACAGAAATACCATTTTCAATCGCATAGTCAACAAAAACCACTTAATTTCAACAAAGCAACTCCACAAAACATGAAGCTCAAACAAAAACATCACAAAAACACACATAACTTCATCAGCACAGTTCACAAATCACCATATACATTCATACAAAGCTCAAAATTTACTATCCTTCAGCATCACAAGCCACAAAATCATCAGATTCAACCATACGAATAAAAAAAAACACAATTCATTAGAACACGTCACAAAACACCATTCTCAATTGTACAGGCCACGAAAACACTTAATTTCAACAACAAATGTCACAAGATACCATTCTCATTCACTCTGACCACAAAAATCACTTAATTTCATTAATACAAGTCACAAAACATCAAACTCAAACAATCAAATCACAAAAACTCACATCATTTCATCAAAATAGTTCGCAAAAAACAGGAGACTAGAGTCCCAAAAGCACCGAGCCTAACTACATAACGCAAAAATTCACTTAATAGCAGCAACACAAATCTCAAAAGCATCAGACTCAATCATATGAAACACAAAATCCGTTTAATTTCATAAACCCAGACTACAAAGAACATCAAAATTAAGCACAGGTGCAATTTTACTCATCATCACCATCCCAAACAGCAAAAACAATAACAAATTCGAGGACACAAATCACTAAAAGCTCTTAACTTCAGCATCACAAGTCACAATAACAGCAAAACCAGGCACACAAAGAGCAAAATTTACTCATCAACAGCATGACAGACATAAAAGCATTAATCTCAATAACACATTTCACAAAAACAACATTCTCAACTACACAATCCACAAAAACAATTAATTTCAACAACACAACCCACAAAAACATCATTTTCAGGGGAACCAATCACAAAAAGTACCAAGCACAGACAAATAAATCACAAAAACGCTTAGATCCAGCATGGCAAATCACAACAGCACCAAATTCATGCACAAAAAACACAAAAATTCACTTATCACCAGCATTGAATATCACAAAAAACATCAAACTCAAACTCACACATCACAAAATTCACTACATGCCACAAAACATAATTCTCAAACACACAAAAAATAAAGCTCGCATAATTTCATCAATACAAGCAACAGAAACACCATTTTCAATCACATTGACCACAAAAATCACTTAATCTCAGCAGCGCAAGTCTCAAAAAACCAAGCTTAAATAAGTAAAGCCCAAATATCATTTAATTTCAGCATCATAGATCGCAAAAAGACTCAAACTCAACTCCACAAAAACACAAAATTCATTTACCTTTAACGTCATAAGCCAGAAAAACTTAATTCTCAAACACACAATACACAAATTTCACTTAATTTCAACAACGCAAGCCACAGAAATACCATTCTCAATAACTTAGACCACAAAAATCACATATTTTCAACAACAGAAGTTTTCAAAACAAACATCAAGCTCAAACAAACATCAATCTTTGTGCTTTGTGTATTTGAGACTTATGTTTTGTGGCATGTAGCGGTATAGTTATGTGAATTTTGTGTTGTGTGGGTTTGAGTTTGATGTTTAATGTGATTTTTAATGCTGGTGATAAGTGAATTTTTGTGTTTGGTGTGCATGAATTTGGTGTTGCTGTGATTTGCCATGCTGGATCTGAGCTTTTTTGTGATTCATGTGTCTGTGCTTGGTAATTTTTGTGACTGGTACCCTGAAAATGATGTTTTTGAGGCTTGTGTTGTTGAAAATAATTTTTTTTTTGGATTGTGTAGTTGAGAATGTTGTTTTTGTGGAACGTGTTATTGAGATTAATACTTTTATGTCTGTTATGCTGTTGATGAGTAAATTTTGCTCTTTGTGTGCCTGGTTTTGCTGTTATTGTGACTTGTGATGCTGAAGTTAAGAGCTTTTAGTGATTTGTGTCCTCGAATTTGTTGTTGTTTTTGCTGTTTGGGATGGTGATGATGAGTAAAATTGCACCTGTGCTTAATTTGATTATTTGTAGTCTGGGTTGATGAAATTAAATGGATTTTGTATTTCATATGATTGAGTCTGATGCTTTTGAGATTTGTGTTGCTGCTATTAAGTGAATTTTTGCGTTATGTGGTTAGGCTCTGTGCTTTTGTGTCTTGAGTCTGCTGTTTTTTGCGAACTGTGCTGATGAAATTATGAGTTTTTGTGATTTGATTGTTTGAGTTTGATGTTTTGTGACTTGTATTGATGAAATTAAGTGATCTTTGTGGTCAGAGTGATTGAAAATGGTGTTTTGTGACTTGTGTTGTTGAAATTAAGTGTTTTTGTGGTCTGTGTAGTTGAGAATGGTGTTTTGTGATGTGTGCTGATGAATTGTGTTTTTATTATGATTTGTATGGTTGAATTTGATGATTTTGTGGCTTGTGATACTGATGGCTAGTAAATTTTGAGCTTTGTATGATTGGATATGTTGATTTGTGAACTGTGCTGATGAAATTATGTGTTTTTGTGTTTTGTTTGCTTGAGCTTCATGTTTTGTGGAGTTGCTTTGTTGAAATTAAGTGGTTTTTGTTGACTATGCGATTGAAAATGGTGTTTCTGCATCTTGTGTTATTGAAATTAAGTGAGCTTTGTGTTTTGTGTGCTTGAGAAATATGTTTTGTGGCCTGCGGCATTTAAATTGTGAATTTTGTGATTTGTGATTTGATTTTAGTGTCTTTTGTGATATATAATGTTGGTCATAAATGAATTTTGTGTTTGGAGTGCATGAATTTGGTGTTATTTTGATATGTCATACTGAATCTGAGTGTTATTGTGGTTTGAGTGACTGAGCTTGCTGTTTTTGTGGATGGTACCCCTGAAAATGATGTTTTGGTGACTTGTATTGTTAAAAATAAGTGTTTTTTGTGTACTGTGCAGTTGAAAATTAGTGAGGT
This sequence comes from Armadillidium nasatum, assembly GCA_009176605.1. Taxonomy (NCBI): domain Eukaryota; kingdom Metazoa; phylum Arthropoda; class Malacostraca; order Isopoda; family Armadillidiidae; genus Armadillidium; species Armadillidium nasatum. The sequence continues at coordinate 11,644 of SEYY01016272.1, forward strand.
TTTTGTTTTGCGTGTTTGAGAAAAATGTTTTATTTATATGTGGAACTGAAGTTAAGTGAAATTTGTGCTTTGTATGGTTGAGTTTATGATTTTGTGAAATGTACGTTTGAATTTGTTGCTAATTGTGAGCTTGAGATTAATGTTTTTGCGAATTTTCATACTGGATTTTTGCGAGCTTTATCTTTTTGTGTGATTTAAATCTGGTATTTTTGTGGGTTTTGATGATAGAGGTAAGTGTTTTTTTGTAATTTGTGGGATTGAGATTAATGTTTTTATGCCTGTGATGAAGTTGAGGAGTAAATTTGCTCTTTGTGTGGTTGTAGTTGCTGATTTTGTGATTTGTGATGATAGAGTTAAGAGAGTTATGTGGTTTACGTGCATGAGAATGATGATTTGTGATTTGCGGATATGGAGATAAGTGAATTTTGAGTTTTGTGTGCTTGAGTTTGGTGTATTTCTGGTATGTTCTAATGAAATTATGGGATTTTTTGTGTTTTGTGCACTTGAAATTTTTTGTTTCTATTGTTTGTGTTGATGGCGATAAGTGTTTTATGTAAATTATGTCTTTCAATTTGGTGTTTTTGTGACTTGTGTTGATAGATTTAAGTGAGTTTTGTGTATATGTATTTGGGTATGGTGACTTGTGCTCTGTGATGTTAAAGATAGGGGTTTTTGTGCTTTTGTGCGAGTTAGTTTAGCTATTTGTGCTTATTGGTTATCTGTTTTGCATTTTGTGTGGATAAATTGATGTGTGTGTGAGTGCTCTCACGCGTGTTCATATGTGTGCGTGTGTGTGTGGGTACGTGTGCGATTGTGTGTATGTGTGTGTGCGTGTGATGGTGTGTGTGTGCGTGTGTATGTGTGTATGTGTGATTGTGCAAACGAATTTGGTGTTTTGTGAATTGTACTGTTGTTTTCAGTGCTTTGGCTTTTTTGGCTAGTTAGTCTGATTTGGCTGCTTTGGATGCTTTAGGGGTCTTACGTACCTTAGATGATCTACGTTAACTATGTGAAACAGGTCAGATAGGTGAAATATAGTATTTAAAATCCCTTTTTAATGTTTTTTTTTTTTTTCTTTCTTTTTTTTTTCTTTTAATTTTTCTTTTTTTTTAGTTTTCTTTTAATTTTCTATTTTTTTATTTATTTCTTTTATTTTAATTTTTAATTATTTTTCCTTTAATTTTCTTTTTTTTTATTTTTTCTTCTAATTTTTTTTATTCATTTTTAATTTCTTATATTTTCATTTTTCTTTTAATTTTGTTATTAATTATTTTTCATTTTTTTCCTTTAATCAGATTATAATTTTTATTATTTATATTAAATATATATATATATATATATATATATATATATATATATATATATATATATATATATATATATATATATATATATATATATATATATATATATATATATATATATATATATATATATATATATATATATAATATATATATATATATATAGTATATATATATATATATATATATATATATATATATATATATATATATATATATATAAATATATAATATATAATATATATATAGTATATATATATATATATATATAATATATATATACATCTATATATAACATTATAATGAATAAATATTTATTGAACAAAATTATAATAACAAATAATAATAATAATAATAATAATAATAATACATAATAATAGATAATAATAATAATAATAATAATAATAATAATAATAATAATAATAATAAAAATAATAATAATAATAATAATAATAATAATAATAATAATAATAATAATAATAATAATAATAATAATAAAATTTATTAAGATAAATATGTGAGATAAGAAACAAGCTCGGAGTGTAATGTTATGTAGACAGTAATAACACGAAAGATAAGAAAATTTAATATTAATTGCTGTAAAATTGACTTTGTTCGTTTCTTCACCGATGTGTCGGTGGCCTAATGGTGAAATTCCTTGTTCGCAACCAAACCGTAGGTCGTTCGAATCCCGGCTGGCTTAACAAAAATAAATTTTATTTCAAGAGTTGAAATGTTTACCTTAGAAAAATGTGATTAAATATATATATATATATATATATATATAATATTATATATATATATATATATATATATATATATTATATATATATATATATATATTATATATATATATATATATATATATATATATATATATATATATATATATATTCTGTGATCTCAAAGAGAACATACACATTATGACGTAATTCAAAGTATGACACAGTATGACACAGTATGACGTATAGGTGACGTAATTCAAATTCGTGTGACTGAAGGCTAGGAAGCGTAAATGTGTTGGTTACACTCGCTGAGGTAACATTCAACAAGTAAGAAGAGGCTAACGGTATGTGAATAAGTAAAATGTTAAAATTAAATAAAACAAATTGTTAGTTAAAATGAATATCCTCGATTAATCGATCAATATATCGGTTGATTAATTGGTCGATATATCGTTCGAATTATCGTTCGATATATCGTTCGACTGTAAAAAGGACTTGGGTGCAAATTTGTAAAGTCAATCTTCAGGATTATAAAACCAGATGAAAACCGGACTAAAAGTAATAGATCATGATATAATACAGTAATGACAATAAAAATAAAAATAATAGAAATAAAAATAAAAAGAACGAATAATAATAAATAAATAATAATAATTAATAATAATAATAACTAATAGATATTAGTAATAATACTAATAATAAAAATAAAAATAATAATATTTATGAAAACAACCTGAATAATAGTAAAAGTACTAGTTCATTTACCATTTATACAGAATCCAATAACAAACTTCCTTTCCTTGACGTAGAAATCACCAGACACAATAACTCTTTTAAAACACATCAGTTCATCGAAAAAAGACTCACACACAACAAGGCACCAATTACTATAGCCTTAGTTCTTTAAAATGGAAGATTAATAGTATTTTTTCTGTGATTCAAAGAGCCTATACACATAGTTCCACTTACACTACATTCAATCTTGAATTATGCACAATTTACAAATTTCTTAAAAATAAGTTTCCCAACAGATACCATTTCGAAACAAATACGTCTATTGGGGGCATTGGGAAAGCTTGATTTTCACACAATGGATGGAGCTACGGTCAAGAAAAATAGCGCAAAATTTAAAAACAAATTCAAGATGGCGGAAAATCACGTGGACTAGAAAAGTAGCAGGAAAATTCAGGATCAAATCCAAGACGACTGAAACTACGCGATCAGAAACCCAAGCTTCCGGATTGATGATGTCATAGTGTCATGATGATACAGTGCCATGACATCAGATGATTAGGTAAATGTGTGTGTGTATGAGTGTGCATGAGCTACGTTATTACCGATGACATCCCAAGGGTGCCTAATCTCAGTGTAAGCTGTCGATAGCATTGGCACTCCTCGCGTTTCAAATGGACGTGGTCTAACCAAGGGTGCAACGTCCAAGAATTTGCAAGAAAGTGTTCGAAAACGCTAGAAGAAGCTAGAAAAAGCTAGAAATTTCTAGCACTCAGGAAAGAGCATTAGTTAGGGCCTGGCAATAACACTGACTTGCCATGGGTGCCAAAGGGAGTGTGGCACGTGCTTTAGGAAAAAGGGGCTTAGCTTAAATGATTAAATGCCAGAATGGCCTGGTTTAATGAATTAAATGGCAAAAGGAGCGGGCTTAAAGGATTTTGCGGATTAATTACCGGATTATGCGGGGATTAATTAACGTATTAATCGGATTAAAAATAACTTAGGAAAGAGCGGGTGAGCAATTTCTTATCATTTCCACTTAAATTACCCTCAAAAAAGAGAATGATGTGCGCCAGCTGGCACTGGACCTGACACCGCTGTCAAAATTCGTACCTTACTTATATATATATATATATATATATATATATATATATATATATATATATATATATATATATATATATATATATATATATAAATATATAGTTTCAGAGTGTTGACATTTGCTAAATCATAATTATGGTTCTAAGAGGCTGGGAACCTTTAACCAGTTTTCTCTCTTCTCACGTATGTTGTAGAATTGAATAATTTCTGCAGTCGAAACCACCCTGCTTCATGCGGAATGGTGCTGAGTAAAATATATATATATATATAATATAATATATTATATATATATAATATATATAATATATATAATATATTATGTAAATGTGTGTGTGTGTGTGTGTGTGTGTGTGGTTGGTGTGACTGTAATGTTTGATTGTGTGACTGTGAGAATAGGATGCGGTGTAATGTTTGGGCACATTTGCAAAAAAAAAAAAAAAAAAAATCTTTAATAAAAAAAAAAAAGGATAATTAAAAAATTAAGTTAAATTAAAATATTGAAATTCCTTTATTAAATAATGTCCACATTGATTTCCTTAAGAAAATAACAAGTGAAAAAGATAAAAAATAACTCACCCGATTTTTTAAATCTTCTCTTTCATTAATAAATGAACGGTTCAAAGACTGGCAATCTTCCATTTCAGACATTTTAAAGGATACTTTAAAGTTAAGCAATTAATGAAAACACTTTAAAGGTTAAATTTCAATTTAAACTATACGCTAAAAGTTTACGAAATTCAGAAATGCAAGGTGAGTAACAAGGTAAATTAAAAGGCTAATAAACGATCGGTCTAATTACTTCGACTCTTTTTTATGGAAAGCTGTTGCGATTTGCTTGTAAACAGAAATCGCTGAGAATAAGACAGTAATGTGACTGTCTGTCCTAAAAATTCTTTAAAAAGTAACAAACCAAATTTAGATATATTAGCCTAATAAAATTAGTAATTAAAAACAATAAAATCTAAAGTTAATCACCAATTAAAATAATCTTCTAGCCAAATTTTAAGTATAACTTTTAGTTGTTTTCCAAAAAAGTTCTTTAGGTAGATGCGTCTTTTGAACGTTAAAGACAATATTTAATTTAGTAATTAATTTAATATACATATTGAACATTTCTTAACAGAACAATTGCCATTCAAATACCAGGCCACAGATCCTAACTCCAGTTACAAATTAGAACCTTTATACTGTAAGCATCAAAGTAGTCAAATTTTAAACCCCAATAGAAATCCTAACAAGGTCTACTCTTTGCTTAAAGTTAAAATCAAGACAGAGCAAATTTGAAAAGGAGCAGACTAGTCTAAGGGTCAAGTTCTAAGAAGTTACTAGATGCTAACATCAATAAATCCAATATCCAAATAAACAATTATATTCAAAGAAAGGTTAAATAGTTAAATACATTACGTTCTCAGGAAGATCTTGTCGATGAGGTTAATATAATTATTAAAAAACACTTACATATCAATTTTGTTTCTAACGAGTTCCGAGTTATAAGAGCAAGTAAGTCTAGCGTGTTCAAAATCGCCTAACCACTTTTGTTGCCATTCTAAAGGAATCTAGTTTTTAAAGCACAAATAACCAGATTTTTATTTTACTAAGAAGCAAATGGTAAACCAAAAATAGCTTCATCTTTAATCATAAAAATATTTAATCTAAAATATAAGGATTTTCCATAATATATATATATATATATATATATATATATATATATAAATATATATATATATATATATATATATATATATATATAATATATTATATATATATATATATATATATATATATATATTATATATATTATATATATAATATATATATATATATATATATATATATATATATATATTATATATATATATATATATATTAATATATATTATATAATATATATATATATATATTATATAGATATAAAAAGTGGTGTGTGTATTTGTGTGACTGTGAGAATATGATGCGGTTTAATGTTTGGAACATTTGCAAAAACAAAAAAAAATAAAAAATAAAAAATAAATAAAAAATAATAAAATCTTTAAATTGCGAACATTCATTAATGGGTAATTTAAAGAAAATAAGCTAAATTAAAAACATTGAAGTTCCTTTATTAAATAATGTCCACATAGATTTCCTAAAGAAAATAATTGAAAAAGATAAAAAATAAAAGATATCTACTCCAATCATATACACGTCGTCGAGTTACAGGCATAATGGCATACGCAGATGATGTGAGAAAAGAAAAATTTTTAGGCAATAAAATAGAGAGAGAGAGAGAGAGAGAGAGAGAGAGAGAGAGAGAGAGAGAGAGAGAAGAGAGAGAGAGAGAGAGAGAGAAGAGAAGAGAGAGACGAGAGAGAGAGAGAGAGAGAGAGAGAGAGAGAGAGATTAAATTAAAAAATAACCGAACGAACAATGCCCGATGACCACAAAATCAAGTGGCGACATCTATTGGTCGCTTTTTCATTTCTATCGTGAATTAATGTATTCTTCGATAACCATAAAATCACAAGTAATTTTTCGCAGTTGTCACAAGCAAGAATTCATATAGAGCTTCACCATCCACCAAAACCTAACTTATGTCATTAATATATATATATATATATATAAATATATATAATATATAATATATAAAAATATAATAATATATAAATAAATTAAACCCCACAGGAAAAAAAACAAATTTAAAAAAAGAGCTAGACTTCGAAGGAACAACCGTCCTACCTCTTTCAGGCTCAAGTTTAAACAAGTTTAAACAAGCTCAAACAAGTTTAAACAAGCTCAACTTGAGCCTGAAAGAGGAAGGACGGTTG
>SEYY01016273.1:7500-16272 GCA_009176605.1 Armadillidium nasatum
AATAACATCACAGTGTTTAGTTTAAATCATTGTCGTATCATTTGTATCGTGACTGGTTTACACACATTAGTATTATTGTTACATGCATTCTTCTACTAAAGGGAAAACAGCCTTGCAATTTACTTGTCTCACTCTAATCCAAGTGAATTTAATATACATCTACGATTCTTATTTCAATTTCCACCTAGTCTCTTCTCAATCATCCTTCCTGACTTTCAGGTGTTGTTTTAGTTAAACCTGGTGTCTATTTTGGAGTTCAAGATTGATAAGTGACCGGTTGCAGTGTTGAGAAATGTTGTAATCGATTATTTATTGAACTTTAATGAAAACTTGGACAACATCCCTGGTTTAAACAAAGCAGGCAAGGTGGATTCCTTTACAAATACAATCTATTACACAACCATAATAATCGGGGAAACAACCCGGAACACCCCCCTCCGTATACAACTGCATTTTTTATTTGGTTTTCCAAACCAACTGTTGAGTAACATTTGCAGTTTGTTGCGTTAAAAAACAGTTGTTTGGAAAAGGAGTGATTTTACCAGTTTGTTCGACAGATTAGAAGCTGTCGTCAGAATTGGAAAAAACATCTTGGCGCCTACCGTGCATTTACCCCCCCTCGTTTAGTGCCATTTTCTGGCACCTAACGTTTAACCCTTTAATCTATTACAGTTTAATCACAGCAACAACATTGCTGTTACTTTAATTTGATTTGGGAATTATCCCAGACCAATAGTATTGCTGTTCTTTTAAATTTGTTTTAGGAATTATCCGACAGCAACATTAAAAATTTACTCTATCTTCTAAACCAAAATTCCTTTTTTGTAGTCGCATTCTCCATTATTATTTTTTTTCATTTGTTATCTCTTAAGCGAAGAAATTCCCCTTTTTATTTGAAGATATTCTTTAATCTACTGTAATTTATTTTTGCAAATATTTTATATTGCTTTTAATTTGCTATATTTTTATTTGCAAATCTTTTATTCCACTTTTCATTCGCAGTAAGCTTTTTAAAAATTTTTTTTTTTTTTCTCAGCTAAACATTCTGCTTTAAAACTTTCAATTTAAAGCGACATTTTCAATATATTTTCTTTTTTTTAAGCGACATTTTCAATATATTTTTCTTTTTTTTAAAGCGACATTTTCAATATATTTTTCTTTTTTTTAAGCGACATTTTTCAATATATTCTTTTTTTTTAAAGCAAATTTTTCAATATATCCTTTTTTTTTAAGCGACATTTTCAATATATTTTCTTTTTTTTTAAGCGACATTTTTCAATATATTTTTTTTTTTTTTAATTTTTTTTTTTTTTTTTTTTTTTTTTTTTTTTTTTTTTTTTTTTTTTTTTTTTTTTTTTTTTTTAAAGCAAAATTTTTCAATATATCCTTTTTTTTTTTTTTTTTTAATTTTTTTTTTTCAATATATTCCTTTTTTTTTAAGCGACATTTTTCAATATATTCTTTTTTTAAAGCAAATTTTTCAATATATTCCTTTTTTTTAAGCGACATTTTCAATATATTCTTTTTTTAAAGCAAATTTTTCAATATATCCTTTTTTTTTTAAGCGACATTTTCAATATATTTTTCTTTTTTTTTAAGCAACAATAGTACTCTTTTTTTTTAAATTTGTTTGGAAATAATCCGACATCAACAAAAAAAATTTTTTTTTTTTTAAACCGATTTCGCAGTTTTTTTAAAATTTTATATTTACACTCTGAGTATTGCGATTTTCATTTTTTAATATTTTTTAAAACTCTCTTTTGCAAATTTTTGGCCTAAATTTTTTTTATATATTTTTAAAACTCTTTTGCAAATTTTTGGCCTAATTTTTTTTTATGTTTTTTTAAAACTCTCTTTTGCAAATTTTTGGCCTAATTTTTTTTATATTTTTTAAAACTCTCTTGCAAATTTTTTTATTGTTGGCCAATTTTTTATATTTTTAAAACCCTCCTATCAAATTTTTTTTTTTAATTTTGGCCAATTTTTTTATATTTTTAAAACACTCTCTTGCAATTTTTTTTATAAATTGCTGGCCAATTTTTTATATTTTTTAAACTCTCTTGCAAATTTTTTTTTATTGTTGGCCAATTTTTTTTTATATTTTTAAAAAAATTTTTTTTTTTTTTTTTTTTTTTTTTTTTTTTTTTTTTTTTTTATATTTTTTAAATCTTTGCAATTTTTTTTTTTTTTTTATAAATTGCTGGCCAATTTTTTATATTTTTAAAAACTCTCTTGCAAATTTTTTTTTATTTTTTTTTTTTTTTTTTTTTTTTTTTTTTTTTTTTTTTTTTTTTTTTTTTTTTTTTTTTTTTTTAATTTTTTTATATTTTTAAAAAAAAACTCTCTTGCAATTTTTTTTATAAATTGCTGGCCAATTTTTTTTATATTTTTTAAAAAAACTCTCTCTTGCAACCTTTTTTTTTATATTGTTGGCCTAATTTTTTATATTTTGGAAATCCTTGCCAGATTATATTTTTGGGGTAAACCTAAAAATTCACAAAAAAAAAAAAAAAAAAAAAAACAAATTGCTGTATTTTTAAAATTTATATTTTATTCATTCTTAATTAAGCGTAAATTTTTTTTTCCTTTTCCCCTAATCTTAATCCTTAGTTTATATTTTTTTATTATACTGCTATTTAAGTTGCCTTCAGCTTGGCAGTAATCTTATTGTTTATGTTTTTACTGCTGTTTTCAACTTGGCAGTGATCTTTCAATTTATATTTTTTACTGCTATTTTCAACTTGGCAGTAATCTTTTAATTTACATTTTTTAATACTACCTTCAACTTGGCAGTAATCTTATTTTTTATATTTTCTTTACTGCTATTTTTAAGTTGCCTTCAGCTTCGCTACTAGTAATCTTTATTTTTTATATTTTTTATATTTTTTTTTGTTTGGTTTGTTTGCGCGTTTAATTGTGGGGGACGTCCACCACGGTGCCGACTTAATAAAGTCTGCCAAACTCACAACGGTTACAAATCAAGGAGATTATACATCACAAGAAAATAAGCAATCGGATTTAATGAGAACTTAAGTATTGTTTAACATTGTGAATGTGGATCACATTAAGGTTACATGCTCGTACCATATACTTGATACTCTAAAAATTTAACTCAATTTTTTAGATCTGTTTGTTAGGTCTAGTTAATTGAGTACATCTCTAAAAATTTAACTCAATTTTTTAGATCTGTTTGTTAGGTCTAGTTAATTGAGTACAACTCTAAAAATTTAAGCTCACTCTTTTAGACTTGCTTACATAAGGTCTAGTTGATTGAGCACAACTCTAAAAATTTAAGCTCACTCTTTTAGACTTGCTTACATAAGGTCCAGTTGATTGAGCACAACTCTAAAAATTTAAGTTCACTCCTTTAGACTTGCTTACATTAAGTCTAGTTGATTGAGCATACCTCTAAAATTTTTAAGCGATCACAGGTCAGAGGAAATTTACATCACAAATAAGCGTTCTGACTTGTAATTTAAAATTCCAATTATCTATTTAATTGATATATTTCAACAGAGCTTTAATTAAACTTCAATTTATTTAATTAAGCTCTCCAATTTAAAGGGCCAATTTACCTTTACAGGTCTATATCTTAACAGAGATTAAGTTAAAATTTAATTCATTTAATAGGGTTATTTAATCGATTCATTTTAAACGACCATCCAGTTAAATCTTAGTTTATCATGACGACCCCCGATCCAAACAACGACTTGTCAGATATGGGAGAAAGAAGATTAGACAATGCGAAGAAACAAAGAAAATTACTACGGTCTCGAGCGACAAAGTCCGTCCATGAAATAGATAGGATAATTAGCGATCCTGAACCTCATCTGGGGAGACTAATAGCGCTAGTCAAAACCTTAGAAGGTATCGAGGCAGACTTAAGTGGGTTCGATACTATCATACAAGAGTCCTTAGATGATGACGCACTCTCTAGAGACGACGATGAATGTTTTGAGCGTCATATGGCGATCACAGATAAAATTGAAACGACCAAACTTAATTTTAGAACCCCTTAAGAGAGAATCTGCCACACCTACCATTAATTCCGCTTCGGAGACCCCGCGCGTACCCGAGGCTTTCAAACTTCCCACTAAACGCCTACCAACCTTCGATGGAGATATATTGACCTTCTCCAATTTCATAGAAGTGTTTGAGACAAATGTGGAAAATAAAGGGTACTCAGAGATAAATAAGTTGAATCTACTATTAGATTGCCTCAAGGGTCCCGCTCTCAAATTGGTTTCTGGTTACACAGTCTCAGGCAACAACTACAAGATCATTCTAAATTTACTGAAGAGAGACTTTGGTAATCCTGCTAAGGTCAAGGAGACCTTGATATCGAAATTGCTGAACATATCAGCTCCCAAATACGATTACCACCAGCTTTATCAATTTAAAGCGGAGGTACATTGTTACGTCGAATCCCTCAAAACAAAAGGAATGATCAACAGTTGCGGCAGCTGTTCAACTCTTTTAGGAGTGCTTCTTGCCAAAAAACTCCCAGCTCAAATAAGAGAAAAAATCCTCTGGGAAAACTCAAAGGACAAATCAGAAGATGCCTGGACTTTGGAGTCTCTGATGGACAGTTTAAATCAAACATTAACTGTCCTAGAAGCTTCTGGTCAATCCTTGTCTTCCAGTACAAAAAATGAGAAGACACCTTTCAAGAATTCTGACAATAACTCCTCATCGAACAACAAGTGGAAGACTACTGGAACAAAGCCCAAGCAATCAACTGTGTTAGTCACCACACAAACTAACCTTCCACCACCCACTAAACCATCCCAGAAATCAAATAATAATCATAACAATAATAATAGCAAAAATAATGGTAGTAATGATGTTAAAATTCATGGCAATAATAAAAATAATAATAATAATAATCAGAATAACAACAATGTTACTAATGTGAATGTAAAATGTAGATTCTGCCGTAGTAAACACTACACTTCTGAGTGTGGTTTACTACCCTCTCTCGAATTAAGAAAACAAGTGGCGGAGACACACCAATGGTGTCTCAAGTGTTTGGCCTCATATCACCCTACTAATGAGTGCCAAAGCAATAAGACCTGTTTCAACTGCAAGTCCCCAGAGCATCATACCGCTCTTTGTGATCAATTCCAAAAACCAGTACGTGTTTCTCTCCCCCAAACTTCATCAAATAATGTAACAACGACACTCTCATCTTACAACAGTGGGGTAGCGTTACCCATTGCCGATGTGACTATATTTAAGGATAAAAGGCCAATAATGGTGCGAACCCTTTGTGACCAAGCTTCACAAAGGACACTAGTTACCAGATCAATTTCCAAATTGTTCAACTGTGTTCCTAATTCCAAAATAAACATAGCTATCAATGGTATTAACCATAAAGGGAACTCCTTCTGAACATGATGTTGTAACCCTTAACATCAAGACTAAGGAAGGAGTCGTTCCCGTTTCTGCCGTCGTTGTAGACTACTTACCCAATGATTTGAATATTCCAGGTCTGGTGAAGACTACCACAATGTTGAGGAAGCATCATGTTCCCCTCGCAAACCCTTATCCAACCAGTGACAGAGTTTCAGACATTGGAATTTTGCTCGGAGCTGATCATCTAAACAAGTTTCTTAAATCCTTTTGAGAAGGTTCATGACGTCAACTTAATGAAAACTAACCTTGGTCATATCATATGGGGACAACTGCCCTTCACTTCCAGTAATTCTGACGCTCAAGTTACAGTCGTGTCTTCATTTCGGACTGAGATTCAGTTCACCGAAGAGATAAATAATTCTCACTTATCATTTATTAATGATGATAAAACCTCAACTCTCTTCTCTCACTGCATATGAGGAGGGAGATCCTTTATCCAAGTCTTCGATTAATGAAGACAATTCTTTAATTATACCCGTTTCAAATGAGTATCCAGATCAAAACTCCACGACTGACTTAGATCGTCTGTGGTCTCTTTCTCACATTGGCATACTTCCCAACGAACAGTTTACGGATGCTGAAAAAACTACCTTAGAGTCCTTTAAGGATAACCTACGATTCGAGAATGGGAGATACGTTGTTTCTTTACCCTGGCGCGATAATCATCCTCCCCTTCCAGATAATTACTCCTTGTCAAAGTCTCGTTTATATAGCGTTTTGAAAAAACTGAGGGAAAGCCCTCAACTTCTCAAATCGTATGATGATGTGATTAAGGACCAATTGGCCCGTGACTTTATTGAGGAGGTCAAACCATCGAATCTTGTACATCCTGAATCAAAATTACATTATCTCCCACATCATGGTGTTCGTAAATCATCTTCAACTACCGCCCTGAGGTTGGTATACGATTGTTCCTCGGGAAATCCTAGCTTAAACCACTGCCTTCATAGTGGTCCTTCTCTCATTACTGATCTGGGTAAACTACTACTTAAATTTCGTATCAAACCTTATGCCACCTCCTCAGATATTGAAAAGGCATTTTTGGGTATTCGTCTAACTGAGAAAGATCGAGACTCTACTCGATTTTTGTGGGTCCGAGACCCCTCAGATCCACATTCTCCTCTCGCCACGTATCGTTTTAAGTCAGTATTGTTTGGAGCGACGTGTAGCCCCTTTTTACTGGCCGCATGCCTCCATCATCACGTAAATCAGTCTGAAATAGCGTACAAGGACACTATTTTAGAACAAATCTATGTTGATAATCTTTTCGGAACGTTTGAAACCGAAGAAGAGATTGGATCCTATTTCACCAATACACGGTCTTTATTCAGCAAGGCTGGCCTCAATTTGAGAGAGTGGGCTTCTAATTCCCCCCTTGCCACTTCTACATTTCAGGAACAGAACTTAGGCATAGAGGGACACCTCATAAAGATGTTAGGCATGGAATGGGATGTCAAATCAGATACCATGTCTTACCCTTCTCGTAAACTCAATTCTGAAGCTAATACTAAACGTAAAATATTACAAAACGTAGCCTCAATATTTGATCCTTTAGGAGTCTTGTCACCAGTGGTTATAAGAGGCAAAATACTTCTACAAAAAATTTGGAAATTAAAGTTGAATTGGGATACTAAAATTCCAGATGCTCTTCAAAAGGAGTGGAAATCCATCTCCAACCACCTTCAAAATTGTTTGAACTTCAAATTGCCTAGACAACTTATTCACACACAAGAAGTAGAACTTCATGCTTTCTCAGACGCATCTGGGTCTGCTTACGCCACTGTTGTCTATGTGGTGTCATGTTTAGATACCAATCCAATTTCAAATGTACTTATTTCTAAGGTAAAGGTTGCGCCTATCAAGGAACTCTCCATTCCACGACTAGAGTTAATGGGAGCTTTACTTTCTTCGCGCATATTGAAATTTGTGATTGACACCTTTGATAATATCCTTGTATTTCGTAATATTTACGCTTGGATCGATAGTCAGGTCGCGCTCCAATGGTTGTATTCTAAGAAACAACTCCCCACTTTCAACCAGAATAGAGTAGATGAAATCCATAAAAATCTTCCCTCAGTTGAGTGGAAGTATGTCCCAACCGAATGTAATCCCGCTGATTTAGCTTCACGTGGGTCGGATAGTAAGTATATATTTTCTAAACTTTGGGGCTCCGGTCCCCCATGGCTTTTAGATCCCCCAAGCTGGCCAGTGTGGAAGGATCATCCTTCATTGTCTGCAGGAGATGAGGAAATTCCTGTAGTGGCCACCACTATCGTAGTGGACCCCCCCGAAACTACAATATTAAATTTGCATGCTTACTCGTCTTTAAACAAAGCCTTGCGTATCACTAAATTAATAATTCGTTTTGTAAATAATTTAAAAAATGTAACTCTGCCTTTAAATAAATCTATAACTAAACCGAAATTTTCGCATCAATTCTCCATTGAAGAGAATCAGAACGCTGAACTTTATTGGATTCGAACCATTCAGAGAGAATTTTTTGAGTCCGAATTAAACCATTTTAAAAATAATTTGTCTATTACTTCTTTATGTAAACAACTAAGTTTAGTTTTAGTGGATGGAATTATTCGTTGCGATAGACGTCTAAGTAACTCTTCACTTCCATATGATACTAAATTCCCCATTTTGCTTCCCTTTAATTGTTATTTTACGAAGTTACTCATATGGGACACTCACTTATCGCACCATCACTTAGGTACCTCCGAACTTCTACTAATAATTCGCAGAAAGTATTATTTCACTCGCATGAGAACCACCATTAAGAAGGTCACTCGACCTTGCGTGCTTTGTAAACGTTTACAAGCAGTACATTTCCGCCCTGCCCCCTTAGCAGCATTACCCAAAGCTAGAGTAATGAATACTAGACCTTTTACAGTAATCGGCGTCGACTTAACGGGTTACTTTCTCATTAAAACTCCCAAAGCCAGTACAGTTAAGTGTTACGTTGTTTTGTTCACATGTGCCACCACTCGAGCTGTACATCTGGAACTTGTTCTAGATAACAGCACCGAATCCTTCCTTCTTGCGTTACGTCGTTTCATGGGCAGACGTGGAGTGCCTTCAATAGTTTTTTCAGATAATGCTACTTATTTTCAAGCGTCTTCTCAATATCTTAAACAACTACATACTCTACCTTCTGTCAAAGACTTCCTATCACAACATTCCATCACGTGGAGGTTCAATCCAGCTCGTAGTAGTCACTATGGCGGATTCTTCGAGAGACTAATAGGGATAACAAAGTTACATTTAAAACGCACCTTAAACAAAGCTTTCATATCCTATGATGAGTTCTATACTGTTTTAATCGAAGTTGAGTCAGTACTCAACTGTCGACCC